>WNWK01011699.1:0-63264 GCA_009830355.1 Cherax destructor | reverse complement strand
CCCAAAAGCTTTGCTAAATATAAAACTTTCCCAGAAAAGTAGAATAATCCTTAACGAAAAAATGACAATAAATTGAATAAAAACCTGTTTTGAATATTCATCTTAGCTAATTTTTCCCAAAACAACTTATAATGCCAAAAAACTAACTGAATTAATTGTTTTAAATTGTTATCTCACTCAATTGGTTGCATTGCTACAATAAATTGCTACAATTAATTGATATGTTCAACTTATATTCAAATTTTTTATAACTTAGATATGCAACTTACTAATTTTATAAATTATCAACCATAACTTTTTAATATTTTATTATTATTATTGTTTAATTTGTTTAATCTGATTTAATTAATTTTATAATGAAGACAAAAGTACTAAACTATATTTAAAAATGTTATGTCTAAACTATGTTCAAATTTCATAGCTTAAATATTCACCTATACTCATTGTAAACTATCTACAAAAATTCTTACAATTTAGTTTTAAGTTAATTTTAAGTCTGCCCAAAATCCCTGCATTTTTTTTTTACATTTTATTAGTTTCCAATAAATATACATTTATATTCATAAACATGGAAAATACATGTTGCATATAATACAACAGCAATTCTTGGTTAAACAGTGAAATATCGAAAATATCAGAAACTATGCCCTAAAACCCACCTTACCACCAGTGAACTCTTGTCCCCCTTTCCCCCAATAAATAAATAAATACAGAGTCCACAAAACATAAACCCAAATAATGAAATACAGTCCACCATAACATATTTTCTATTCCTAAGGATATACAGTGAATACTTTATTGACGACTGCAAATAAATTTTACAGTGCACAAAATAAAATTACATTTTACAGTTCCCAAACGTTCAATAATTACATGCTCCAAATTGTGCAACAGCAATTTTCCTTTAATAAGCTATGCTATATCAGTCAAAACCCAACCTTTATCTACAATTAGTGAATTTTTTCCCCCTTTTCCCCCCTTTGTTTGGGGCAGAGTCCAAAAAAACATAAACCCAAATAATGCAATAAAATTCACAATAAATTTTTATTCAAACCTTTTCTGTTCTGCAAAAAAATTACAGTGTGCACATATAAAAATAAAAAACCCAAAGAAAGATACATAGTCCACAAAACGTGATATCCTTACTATGCAGTGAATCTGCAAATATAATTTCAGTGTCACAGATAAAAAAAAAAAACCCAAATTGATACAAGTCCCAAAAAAAAAGTGACGTCCTTACTATGCAGTGAATACTACAAATAATTTTTTTGAGCACAAAATAATCCCCCACAAGGTTTCCAGTCTTCTTCCCAGGGACTACGCCCCTTTTTTAGTCCCTCTCTGTACTAATTATAGTCCAAACATTCATACCACTCTCACCAAACCTAACCACACCATCCCCCCCGGCACCAGAGGATCCGGCCAAACCCCAAAAAAAACCCCCTTTTACTCCCCCCCCCCCCCCTTTAAAAAAACCCCCCCCAACCCCCTTCACTTTTACTCCACCACACACACACCCTTTTTCCCCAAAACACAAAAAATTTTCAGACAGTCCCCCGGTCCCCCAACCGTGTTTTTCACCCGGGCCCCCCCGTCCTCTAATTTTTTAACCCCCCCTATCTACCTATCTACGTATGCCTTCCACCACCACCCCCCCTTTTACCCAATGTTTCCCCCACGCCTCTGTAAAGCCCTTTCATTACCATATCTGCCCCCCCAATAAACCCTGCACACTAATTTCCTGTACCCCTAAAAAGCCAACCCCCCTCCCCTCCCATATTTTAAAAAAAAATTTCCCCTGCACATATGCGATATATACGTCCCGCCACACCCCATTTTTTCCCCCTAACACTCACCCCCCTTTAATTTTACGAATGCACACGAAGTCCACCATACAGTACAGAAACCCTTTTTAAAAAAATATCCCTAACCCCCCCAAATTTTCCAAGTAAATAGCCCGTAAAAAGGGATCCCCCACCCAAACCCCTTAACCCCCCCCCATCCACCTGGAACCCCATCCAGAGTTTCACAAAAATATACTGCATGCAGAGCCGACTGGCAAGCCAACCTTTCTGTTTTTTCCCCTTTTTTTCGCCAATCCCAGGGGGAAAAAATTTCCCCCCCGGGATGCCACTGCCCCATGTAAAAACCGAAAATCAGCTCCCCCCCCCGCTAAAAACCCCTCACCCCCCTTTTGGGAACCCTTCCATATCCCCTTCCAGTCATATAGTGGATAAACCGCCCCCTTCCACCTTCCCCCCCAGCACCAAACCCATTATAATTGCAACAAAAAACCCTTTTTGGTTTCCCCCGTAAAAAAAAGCACCCCCCCCCAAAATTTCTGCACTCCCCCCAGCCCCTTTTTCCCCCCCACCACTCCCCTACTTCCCGCAGCACCCCTTCCACCCCAGCCTCACCTCCCCCCCCCCAACCCCCCCCTTTACCAACAAAATTTTTTCCCCACAACATACACAACAATCTCCTTTCCAGCCTTTTTAAAAAACCCAAACCCCCAAAAAAACCCCCTTTTTCCCCTAACTATCTCCTTCCTGAGCCAATGTCTACCATGTGCCCAAATAAACTTAAATACCCTTTTTCCCCCCCCCTTTAACATCCCTTTTTAAAATTAAAAAAAATTTGGAATATACCATATCTTACTATATATCATGTTATTAACCGAATCCCCCCTTCTGCCCAAGTTAGTTTCTCCCGTTTTCCAATTATTCAACCGCTTTGTCGCATTTTTTAAATACATTTCCCCAAAACACCTTCCCCCCTTTTATCCCTGCCCCCCAAAAAAACCACATTTTTTCCCTGTCCACAATTTTCCACCCATCCCCCTTTTCCCAACCCACCCCCCCACCCAAGCCCCTTTACCTCCAAAATATGGATTTAGCTCCATTGCCCCCCATGCCAGTTGCACTACAGAAAGACTTTAAGTGTATTCCTATGTTAACCAGTCCCACCCGTGACACCCCCCAAAAACCCCCGCCGTGTCATCTACATATCCCCCCAAAAATTTCTAACCCCCTTTTCCCCCCCCCCCAAACCCCCTTCCCACCCCCCCCTAATCTGAAAAAAGGATCCTGAAAACACCCAAAAGGTTTTTACGGGGGGAAAACCCCGTCGCAGCCCCCCCTTTTCCCTCCTAACCCCCCCCCCAACCTACCATTTTTTTGCACCTCACATTTTTTCCCCCCTTTTTCATAAACGCCCCAACCCCCCTCCAGCACCAATCCAAACCCCTGCCTTTCCATTTTTCCCAAAAAAAAATTTCCCCCGTTTTCCCCACTGTCATATGCTCCCTTCCAATCCAGTGCAAGTATTCCTCCTCTTTTCTTATCTATGAAATCTTTAATATGTTCATGTCCCCCCCCCCCACCTTTTCCCCCGGGACCCCCCCGCCCCCTTTCCCCTTTCCCCCCATCCCCCTTTTTTTAAACTATTACCAAAAATTTTTTGCATATTTTTATAATCAGTATTCAAAAGGGCTAAAGGTCTATAATTTTCAATTTTTCCCCCCTTCCCTTTCCCCCCTTTCCCCACTAATACCATTACCCCCATAAATGTCCCCCCCCATTGCACCTGCCCTTTTTTATACCATTCATCACACCTACCATACAATTTTTATAATGTCCCAATTCTCCTTATAAAATTCATTTCCCAAAAACCCTCCATACCGGGGGCCTTCCCTTACTTAATCCTTCCACTGCCTCCCACACCCCCCTCTCACTAATCATGCCCTCCAACCCCCCCCGATCTTCCCTACTCAACCTCTCCCTAATCTTTCCCAAAAAAAATTTTTTCCTCCATCCCCCCCCCCCCCCCTGCTCAGGGGCCTTGAAAAAACCCCTTATCAATACACGTTCACCCCTTCCGTGGAATTTTTTTTATACCCTTCACATAAAATTTCCCCCCGTTTTCATTCCCCCTTTTTTAGATCGCCCCCCGGCCTTTTTTGGGGGGAAAAATTTGCCACGCACGGAGGGCCCGGGGCCCCCTTTTTTCGGGGGGGAAAATTTCGAAGTGCCCCTTCCCCCCACACACACACACACACACAACAGGCCTAGTGTCAAATCGACATGTGCCTAGGAAAAAAAGGGAACTAACTCCAATGACATTCTATCCCATCTCTGTTTACACTTCCCCAAAACATATTGTGAGGGTCTATCCCCCACAACACATCATCCATTCCGGCCATTCTACATGCCCCAAACCCTCATTCTGCAAGGTCTTCAACCTATCTTTCAACCCCTTTAAATTTTTCTGTCTTTCCCCCCGTCCTCCTCATATAACAGTCTTTCAAGAGCCCTTTGAAATTTTTTTAAAAAAGGATTTCCATCCCGCTTTTTTTCCCCCCCAACCTTGATAGTAAGCTTGGATCCCGGTTTTTTCCCCAATCCCCCTTTTTCCCACCAATCCACCAAAGCCCCCCTCCCTACTCCCCATCCAAAACCCACCCCACCAATCCCTAAATTCCTCCCTTTTACCATCCCCCTTTTTAAAAACTGAAAAATTTAATTTCCAAAACCTCATACCTTTTTTTTAAACCCCCTTTCCCCCCCCCACCCCCCCCCAACACCCCCGTGATCCGTGAAACCCACCCTCCAAATATTGCACCCCCCCCCCCTACCACGCTACCTGTTACATAAACCCTTTTTCCCCCTCTAGCCGCATACCTCTTTTTAAAAAAAAGAGGCTCACCCGCCCTCCCACCCCAATCACGTCTTTCAAACCTCCCCCCTTGGGGACGTCTTTTGTCTGCAAGTACACAACCCCCCCCCCGCGGCTTACATCCTCTCTCTAAAACACAATTAAAACCCCCCCAACAATCGTTACTTTGGGGAAAACCCGACATGCATAAATCATGTAACCCCAAACAAAATCCCCCCTTTTCCTTTTCCCTTCCCCCTGCCGGCATGTACACCCTAAAAACATCCCCCAACCCCACCCACCCCCCCCTCTACTTTTAACCACCCTTTTCCCCCCCCAAAACCTCCCATCTCAAAGGTTTAAAAGGGGGTTGACACTGCCATGCTACCGCCCCCCCCCTTTTAAACTATTTGGGTGAACTTGCAAACACTTTGTATCCATTCAAAAGAAATTTTTTCCCCCCCCTAAAATTTTGGGTTCCCCTAAAAAATTAAAAACCCCCATCCCTTTTTCAACGAACCCCCCCAAGCCCTCTTAATTTCATCCTAAAAACCCCTTTACATTAAGTGTTAAACACTTAAAAAATATGTCAAGGGTTTGCCCCTAGGCCTCTGGGGAAAAAGGGGTTCCCCGACTCCCCTTTTTCTCATTTTACCCGTTTGTTTCCCCCCCTTTAAAAATCCCCCCTCTAGTCCCAAACCTAGATCTTTTAGAAAACCCCCCCGGGGCCCTTTTTTTCAGATCCTCTGCGCCGGTGTCAGCCCCCCTTTTACTGCCTGATGAATTGCCAGCCCTTTTTTCGTGCCCCTTAACCCTTTTCCCCACTACTTTTTTCCGGGGCTGATGGACCCCCACCTGCAAATCCTCCATAATTAAGTGTTGTTCCACGGGGCTGGCACCCCCACACTTTCCACCACATTTACTGCATTTATCAAACCATCATTAGTGCTTACACTTAGCACCAGCAAAGGGTCGTCCAATATTTCCCTTTTTAAAAATTTTTTCCAGTGGTACCTCTTTCCCCCCCCCCTGGTGATCACAGTCAACCACTGGTATAACAAAAATTTCCCGTGTTAGGTCTGACAAAAAACCCCCCAGAACCCCCCCCACAATCTCACTCCCCCGTTTGCCTGCTTCTCCCATTGCGCTCCCCCTTTCCCTTTCCCCCTTTTGGCCCACCACTAAGCTTTTTGGGACTTGTCTGGGTCCCGCCCTTCATGGGTCAGGCCAATGATCGTAGGCACCACACAGGCGAAAATCCTGCGCTGTCCCATGTAGGTCACGAACTTGAGTCCTGAAGTCTGGTATAACAACGTGGGGGGGGAAGGGGGGTTTAAGTCATTTTTTTTGAGTACGACCCCCCCGGGGGGGCCCATCATCGGTCCCCGCCCACTTTCCAGGTGTTTTCGTGTATCGAACCCTACGCATTGAAGACTGATTTATGTCCGCTGGTCCGCCCAATGGGGGGGGTTTTAAACGATCGGTAAGTACGTGAAACGCCTTTTTTGTACCCGAAGGCCAGTGTGCACCGTGTAGACATGATCCCGGTGTCGATCTACGAGTCGTTTATAAAAATTTGCCGTCAGTAGCTTCACAAATACTTATTTTTTCCTATTAGGGCAACGCCATACAAATCTCCTTTTTTCAAGACCATACACATCTTGTAATATCGTCGGTGGGGCCCGTCCCGCCATTGCAGGGTTTAGAACGCCAGCCAAAAAGGTCAAAACAGGCAGTGTTAGACGCTTCCCCGCTGTCGCCATGTTGCTTTTTTGGAAAAAACCCAAAAAAGGGGGGTCGCCAGGGGGCAGGCCCGAGCACCACACACCCTTTTTTCCACCAGAGCTGGGCTGCGACTCTCCCTGCATATTAGGGGGGGTTTTTCAGGGGGACCCCCTAAAAAAACCCCAAACAAAATTTTTGTATCATGTCCAAATAAACTATTATTATTATTATTATTATTATTATTATTTCTCCCCGCCTGCGTTCTAGAGAGTACAGGTTTAGGAACTTCAAGCGTTCCCAGTAGTTGAGGTGGTTTATCGCACTTTTGCGGGGAAGGTTTCTGCACTTTTTTTTGGGGGCAGCAATTTACCCGCCTTGAAAGGGCAGTTAGTGTGCAGCAATATTCCAGCCTGGGGTAGAACAAGCGATTTTTAAAAAAAGGGGGAAAATGGGCTTGGCATCCCTGGTTTTGAAGGTTCTCATTATCCATCCTGTCATTTTTTGAGCAGATGCAATTGCTACTTTGTTATGGCCCTTTAAAAGGGGAGATCCTCTAATGATCACTCCCAGGTCTTTGACATTAGTTTTTCCTTTTTTGTGAAAGTTTTTGGGGAAATTTGTTTTTTTCCATGTTTTTTTTAATTTTTCACGTTTTGTATCTTAGAAATTTTAAAATTTTTATCTTTTTAACTTCATATTTTTTTTGACATAAAGGGGGTACCGAATATAAAATATACAACATTAAAATATGAATTACCCCATTATCCATCATAAACATGACTCCTATCTAATATGTACAAAATTCAAAAATTTTATCAACAACCCTTGTAGTATCTCATCACTCATTATTCATCTACATTCTGAAAAAATTCAATGCCAAAATATAATGAACCCCCCCCTAATACACTATCATCCTGTACCCCCATACACGGGGAAACGGGTTTTGGGGGAAAATTTTTTACAAAAATTTTTTACAGCTGCATCAAAATAATGGACAACACCCCCACACAACCCCCACTGTGTTATCCTGAGCAATTACATGGGGGCCTCTCGGGGCCCCCTTTTCCCCTGTCCGTCACCATGTAACATACTGAAATTAATAAGAATCCCAAAAAGTTGTATGCAAAATTCACATAGCAGAATCCAAACACTTTTTTCATAGTTAAGCAAAACCCTTTCCCCAGCCCCTTTCCCATTTACAACATGAAGCTGCTTCCCCCATAAAACAAAAAAAAAAAACCCAAACCCCAAAACCCCCCGTTCCCCCCCCACCCAATTTTTAGAATCTCAAATGGGCTTACAATTTAGTACAATGCCCTGGGTGTTTCCCCCCACCTTCCTGTTAACTTTTTTCATGAATGAAAAAATTTTTCCTACCCCCCCGCAGCTCTGCATGGTAATATGAAATATGCACACTCCTAGACCACTTCCTTAAACAGGAATTATTCACGGGCATACATAATTCAAAAAAAAATTTTTTTAGCTTCTTTTTTTATATTCCATATTTTTCCCCCTAACTCCCCCAACACGTTTTTTCCCCACAGCTACTTTACATGAACTTCATCAAACCCCCCCCAAAGGGTTATTCAATTCCGCATCTTCCGGAATCCAAAAAAAAACCGCCGGGGGCACCATCATATGTGCACCCGTACCCTCCATCCACTTGTTTAAAACATCAAACATGACTTATGGGTTCCTACTACATGGCCATTCTCCAGAGTTTTGAGACTTCTGCCGGTGTTTGAACCCCACCTTTTATGGTTTTTTTGTCGTGTCATTACGATTTCGTGAGTCATCCCAGCATACCCCCCGCCTCCTGCAACCCCCTCCCCACCCCCCCCTTTTTCACATCCCCCTCCCGCACCCCTTTTTCCCTGAACCCCCCCCCGTCTTATGTAACTGTGCTTTATATACCCCTTTTAACCTCTCCCCAAGGGGTTTAGCCCCAAAAACCCCCCCCCCCACCTTCTTCATTACCACCCCCTTTCCCCCAACCATGGACGTCCCCCCCATATATATCTAAACCCCCCTTTTTTTAAAAACCCCGTTTTTCCCAAAAACGGATATACCGCCACATGCCACAGTTTACTATAAAAAGCACGTTTTTCCACCACCCCCCTCTGCAGCAGCATGATGGACTCAGGCCCCAACCCCCATCCCATGAACCGCCTTCCCCCACCCACTTAGAATTTACCCTCCCACCTCCCCCGTGCAACCTATACCCCCCCCCCAAATCTTCAACTACCTCACAACAGACCACTCGTACCACTCCCCCCCCCCCCCCCCAAAGTACCCATTTTAACAATTTTTTATTTTACCGTTTTTTTATCCCGTCGCTTCCCAAATAAAATATAATCCCATCAACTTCCCCCGCCCCCTCCCCCCCACCAACCCCAGTTGTGTCATCCACATATCCCACAATCCCATTGCACCACCCTTCCTACCCCCCCCCACACCCTCAGAAATTAAACTATAAAACGGGTTTTTAAACAAGCAAAAAGTATTTGGGACAAAGGCCCCCTCCATAATCCCTTTTTTCCCCCCTCCCAATTCACCCTCTTCCCTTCACTTGCCCCCCACACTTTTCCCCTATACAAGGTTTCCACCCCCAAACCCCCCATTTCCCCCCCAAAAACCCCTTTCTTCCCCCTTATCATCCACAAATTTCTCCCCGCTATCGTAGAACCCCGGTTTTCCCCGTCCCCTTTAGGCTACACCCCTTTTAGTATTCCCCTGCTCAATAACCCCCCCACCCCTTCAACCTATTCCCAACATTTTAGCAAATATCCTTTTAATCAGCCCCATCAAAAGAAGTGCCTATAACCCCGTATTTTCCCCCCCCCCTTTTTAATAATTTCCACTACCCCTGGCCTTTTTCTTTTTTACTTCCCAAAAAAACCTTAATTTTTTATTAAAAATCCCAAAATTCTTTCAATCCCCCACCCTTCCAAAAAAATTAATTTGGGAACCATCCCCGTTTTGGCCCTTCCTTAATACTTCGAACCCCCTCCACAACCCCCTTCCCAATTTTTTCCCAACCCCCCCTCCCCAAACCTAAACCTTGCAGAATAAACTCCCCCAGTATCCTTCCCCCCCCCACCCCCGTTCCCCCTTTTTTTTGTGGGGGCCCAAACCACTTTTCAACATAATTTTTCTTATTCCCTTTCCCTTTCTTAAATCTGCCCCTTTTTCATACCCCTTCCCTTCCCTTTACACCCTCTTAAAAAATAATATTCATTTTCCCTTTTCCGATTCCTTTAAACTGTCTCAGAACACAAGCCAACGGCCTGTCTCCCAAGAGAACATCCTCGATCCCCCTTCGCACTCTAACTGTATGAAACCTATCATTCTGCAGGTCCCTCAACCTACCCTTTATTTCCCAGCATTCATCAGAATTGGCACACGAGCATAACAGCATCAGAGCAGGAGACAGTCAATCTTAATACAGTTTCTTCCTGTGTGAAAAGGTGGAGGTACAAGATAAAACATACTCAGTATGTTTTAGCTTTTAATGAAAAATAATCATAGCAATATAATATTGAATAGAACACAAAATCTAAAAAAAAAAAATTGTTAAATTAACTGTATAAGCATGATGAGGCATATCAACACTAATCAGTTCTGCCCATGACCACTACTGCTGCCATCCTCCCTCCACCACTGCTGCTGTCCTAACACCATCATTTGTGCTATTTTGGCCTACAATTGCTGAAGCTCGTTTTCTTCGGTTATGGAATTTACAGTGAAGAAAATACGCTAGTGATTCTCATTAAGGCACACAAACTGAGTGACCATTCGATGGAACTAAAACTGACAGCAATAAAGAGATGAGTGAAATACTGACGTAATAATTTGGCTGTTCAGCGAGCCATTAATTAATCTAAAGATTGACAACAAAAAATATTTTTTCATGGGTGAGACTGAGAACTCGATATTTTCTGACTTGACCCAAATGCTATTTGATTACGAAGACTGCAAGAAATCACTTTCACTTGCCTTAAATATTCTACAGTCGCACTGTTTAATCCTCCTCAACAAAAGTGACAGTAAGGCATGTGCAAAAAATGTAGAGAGAGTGCTGACATCCCACATTATCAAAATCTCTGAGAAAGTTTTAAGAGACAAGATTGCCAATCACACAAAATCAAAATATCAAGGAAAATGTAGGTTTAAAACAGGTCGCTCCTGTATCTCGCAATTACTGGACCGCTACTGCACAGTCTTGGATGAATTAGAAAAAATGCAGATGTAGTGTATGTACACTGACTTTTCATAAGCTATCAGCAAGTGCTACTATAACGTAATAGCGCAGAAAATGAATACGGAAGGAATAACTGTAAGAGTAAACAGAGTGAAATCGAGGGCTGCTACAGTGAAATGTACTAGCCCTACTTCTCTTTCTCATGCTCAACATAGACACATAAATTACTGCACTGTATCATGTTTTTGCAGTTGTATGAGAATGGAATCCGTTGATGACTTAGTGAACTTTGAAGATGTTATTATTGGGCCTCTGATAATGTGATGTTCACTAATTTTTTTTTTTTTGCTGTGGAAAAAATTAGGAAATAATGAATGGAATGGAGCACAAGACACTAATCTATCAGCAAAGCGGAAGGAAAATGATCGGCTGGATATCTAGAACCTTCAGAACAAATAAAGCCAAGACAATGATCATTGTTTTAAAGTCACTTGTGCTGTATGACCCTTGTTGGTTTAGCGCATATTTTATTATTAATAAAATAATAATAATTAAAGTCACTTGTTCTATTCAGGCTGTAATATTGCTGTATCCTAATGGCTCTGTTCATGGCAGGCAGCATTAACATTACATATCTAAAGAATGTTCAGGAAACCTTCACTGCCAATATAAATTCAGTCAAGCATCCAAATTTCTAGGAACACTTGAAGTCCCTCGAACTGCACTCTTTTAAAGCATGCTGCGAGATAGATACATCTTAATTTACAAGCAAAATTACAGCAAAATTCTCGAAGGATTCGCTGCAAACTAGGTAATTACTCCCTATAAAAGCCGATGGTGTAAAGTATATCCAATGAAAACCATGGGCGGGATGAATACACTAAGACAACTCAAAGTATATGTATATGTCATATGTGGTATTTTGCCAAGGAGAGAAGTTGGAAATGAATGGTTGTCCAGGGCAGTTGGTGTCAATTGCTGGCTGGACAAATACTGTAAGGAAAATGCAGTAACATTCATTGACAACTGGGACCTCTTCTATGGCAGAAATGACATGTATGCCAGGGATGGGGTTCACTTATCTAGGTCTGGGGTGGGGGCACTGGCACTGCAGTGGAGGGAGCTGTTAGGGCTTTAAACTAGAAAAAGTTAGTGGTATGGGTTATGGGGGAAAAACAGTGAAGTCCCAGTGTAGTAATATTATGAATTCTAGGAGAACTAGTAACAGGCAGAATAAGGTGGATATTGGAAAGTCAGTGGCACTAGGTGACAAGGACTGTAATAGGTATAGTGGAAAAACAGAAATGAGCAGGAAGGGTAAAGAGAAAGGGGGGTCTTTATATGTATATTCCACTAATAGTCGTAGTGCTAGAAATAAGATGGACGAGTTAAGTTTAGTTGCAAGTATGGGTAATATTGATGTTTTTGCAATAACTGAGACGTGGTTTAAAATGAAAAATCGGGACATACCTGCTGAATGTCACATCCAGGGTTTTAAATTGTTCCAAGTAGACAGAAGTATCGGGAAGGGGGGTGGGGTGGCACTCTATGTCCGTGATCATTTAAATTGTTGCATAAAAACGGGCATAAAGTCTGAAATAATACATACAGAGTCTGTCTGGATAGAATTTTCAGAGGGGTGTGAAAAGTTGATTTTAGGCGTGATATATCGTCCTCCAAACTTAGGTAGGGAACAAGGGAGACTACTCTGGGAGGAAATTGTTAAGGCCACAATGCACGATAATGTAGTAATTCTAGGGGACTTTAACTTTAGTCAGATTGATTGGAATTTCTTGACTGGGAATTTAAAATCTAACGACTTTTTAGAAGTAGTTCAGGATTGTTTTTTTTTGAAGCAGTTTGTGACAGAACCTACAAGGGGAAATAACCTACTTGACTTGGTTCTGGCAAACAATTCCTTGTTAATAATTTAGAAATTACAGAGGAACTCGGCACAAGTGACCACAAGACAATTACCTTTAGCATCCCACTAACAGAATATTTGTTCAACCCAATCTTCAATGATACCCAAGAAATAAGCTTTGATAATTCTATTTACTCATGTGCAATTCCCACTCAAATTCAACCCCTCTCACTCATGAATTTTTCCAACCTAAATTTGAAACTATCCAAGGTACTTGCTTCAATAACCCTACTATTCAGACTGTTCCACTCATCAACTACCCTATTTCCAAACCAATACTTTCCTATATCCTTTCTAAATCTAAACTTATCTAATTTGAATCCATTATTGCTGGTTCTCTCTTGGTGACATATTTTCAAGACCTTATTTATGTCCCCTTTGTTAATACCCGTTTTCCACTTGTATACCTCGATCATGTCTCCCCTCATTTTTCGTCTTACAAGTGAATGTAATTTTAGGGTCTTCAATCTTTCTTCATACGGAAGATTTCTAATGCTATGTATTAATTTAGTCATTCTACGCTGAATGTTTTCTAACGAATTAATATCCATTCTGTAATATGGAGACCAGAATTAAGCTGCGTAATCTAGGTGAGGCCTTACTAACGATGTATAAAGCTGTAATATAACCTCTGGACTTCTGTTGCTTACACTTCTTTATATAAATCCCAGTAATATGTTTGCCTTATTACGTACGCTTAGGCATTGCTGTCTTGGTTTAAGGTTGCTGCTTACCATAACCCCCAAGTCCTTTTCGCAATCTGTATGGCTAAGTTCTACGTTATTTAACTTATAAGTGCTTGGGTTATGGACACTCCCGAGCTTCAGAACCTTGCATTTATCTACATTGAACTGCATCTGCCACTTTTCTGACCAGGAATTGGGTTTGTCTAAATCCTCCTGAAGTTCCCTGACATCTACGTTTGAATCAATTACCCTACCTATCTTCGTGTCATCGGCGAATTTGCTCATATCACTAGTAATTCCCTCATCAAGGTCATTGATATATATTATAAACAACAACGGGCCTAAGACTGATCCCTGTGGAACACCACTTGTTACAGATCCCCACTCGGATTTAACCCCATTTATGCACACTCTGCTTCCTATTGGTGAGCCATGACTCGATCCATGACAGCACTTTTCCCCCAATGCCATGAGCTGCCATTTTGTTTAACAGTCTCTGGTGCTGTACTCTATCAAAAGCCTTACTAAAATCTAAATAGACAATATCGAATACTTTATCGTGATCAACAGCCTAAAAAGCTTTACTAAAGAAGGTTAATAAATTAGATAGGCAGGAACGGCCCCTCGTGAATCCATGCTGAGTATTATTAATCAAATTATGGTTATCTAGATGGCTTCTAATAATATCAGCTATAATTGACTCTAGTAATTTGCCTACAATTGAGGTCAGGCTTATTGGGCGGTAATTTGACGGTAGTGACTTGTCCCCTGCTTTAAAAATAGGAATTACATTAGCCATCTTCCACATATCAGACACTACACCTGTTTGAAGAGATAAATTAAAAATGTTAGATATTGGTTCACAGAGTTCCATTTTGCATTCCTTAAGAACCCTTGCAAAAAGCTCATCAGGACCTGGCGATTTATTTTGTTTCAGACGGTCTACTTGTTTCATAACCATTTCGCTAGTGACTGTGATATTACATAATTTATCTTCTTCAGGGCCACTGTAACAATTTATTGCTGGGATATTATTAGTGTCTTCCTGTGTGAAAACCGAGAGAAAATAATTATTAAAAATAGAGCACATATTATTCTCCTTGTCAGTAAGATGCCCAGAGTTATTTTTAAGGGAACCTATCTTATCCCTAACTTTTGTTCTATAAACCTGGAAAAAACGTTTTGGGTTAGTTTTTGAATCCCTAGGAACTTTAATTTCATAGTCCCGTTTAGCTTTTCTTATACCCTTTTTAACGTCCCTCTTGATGTCAGTATACTGATTTATAAGATGACCCTCACCTCTTATCAACTACCCTATTTCCACACCAGTACTTTCCTATATCCTTTTTAAAATCTAAACTTATAAAATTTGAAGCCATTATTTTGGGTTCTCTCTTGGATGGATATTGTCAAGACCTTATTTATATACCTTTTGTTAATACCCATATTCTGCTTATGGAAATAAATGGTATAAAATACCGACACAATGGAAAAATAAACACATTAGCAGTATAATGTGATCCTTTATTGACAACGTTTCGCCCACACAGTGGGCTTTATCGAGGCACAAACAGATCTACCTGGATAAAACATACATGAGTATTTATAGGATTTAGTCAGGTGGAAAATGCTGAGTCAGGTGGAGAATGCTGCATGTGACAGTATATGGGTAGACCTTCTGCAGTGTTCCATTCTTAAGTTATGTGTGGGATAGCGATGAAGAAGTTTCTTGGCAAGGGGTTCAGCTATGTTGTAGAAGCCGTTGTTCTGGTTGAAGTTGTTGGATATACAGATAAGTGATGATTCCAGGATTCTTCGGTATTGAGTGTTGTCTTCTCTGGCGATGAGTCTTGCGTTTCTGTAGTTGATTAAATGGTTGTGTGAATTTCGGTGTTGAACACAGGCATTCCTTGGGTTGTCAGATCTGCCTGCGTACTGGTGTTCTGAAATACGTGTTTGGAGGTCTCTGGATGTTTCGCCGATGTATAATTTGCTGCAGTCATTACAAGGGATTGTGTATACCCCTGCAGTGGATTGAAGCTTCTCCTGTCTGTTACTGGTAATGTCCTTGATGGTGGTGGATGTGGAGGTAGATACTCGGAATGAGGTTTTGGAAAAAAATGTTGGAAACGTGTTTGGCAATGGAGTTGGTGGGGAGGACTATGTATCTCTTCTCGGCAGTCTTCTTTGGGTGTGTTGAAGATGTTTAATGCCCGTCGTCTGCAGTCTGTAATAAAGTGACGAGGATAGTGAAGTTTAGAAAAAAACTTGCTCAATAAGGGAGCATTCTTCCTCAAGGAACTCACTGCTGCAGATTCTGAGTGCGCAGGAAAAGCTTTTATAATTACACCACGTTTAGTTTTGGTGTCGTGGTGAGAGTAGAAGTGAGAAGATCGTGTTGGTTGGTAGGTTTTCGATAGACTTTAAAACGAAGTTCATGGTCAGCTTTGCAGAGAAGAACATCAAGGAAAGGAAGAGTGTTGTCGACTTCTTCTAGTGTGAACTGGATTGATGGCTCGACCTGGTTGAGCTTGTGTTGGAGAGCTTGAACGTTGAAACGTCTGGGAGTAATGATGAGAATGTCGTCAACATAACGGAGCCAGGTGATAGAAGAGGGAATAATAGTGGAAAAACGTTCGGATTCCAGATGTTCCATATATAGGTTCGCAAGGACGGCACTAAGTGGCGATCCCATGGGTAGTCCAAAAGTTTGCTGAAAGGGTTGATTTTCGAAAGAGAAACATGTAAAGCCCACACATAGTACAACAAGGTCGATGAAATCGCTGGCTGGAAGAGGAAGATCAAGCGAGTCGTCAATTTTCCTGCGCAAGAGATCAATAGCTTGTGTAGTAGGTACTTTAGTGAATAGGGATGTTACATCAAGGCTGGAGAGTTTCTTGTTCCTGATGTTGATGTTGCGAATGCGATTGAGAAGGTCACCAGTGTGTTTGAGATGTGCTGGACTGATAGCGCCCAAAAAGTTTGGAGAGGTGTTTAGCGAGAATTCCTGAGAGTTTGTGGGAGCACTGCCTATTCCGAGGATATGGGTCTCAATGGGATACCTGGTTTGTGATTTTTTGGCAGACCGTACATTCTGGCAGGTCTGGGGTTTCTGGGAATGGTGTGTAGAAGTTTCTTCCCTTGTTCTGAGTCCCTCAGAATGCGGCGAGTCTTGTGAAGAAATGCTTTGGTGAGGTTGTCCACTTGGTTTGTTGTGAGAGGTTTGTAGGTATCTGGGTCATTAAGTAGATTAAGCATTTTGTTCCTGTGATCATCAGTGTTCAAGATTACGACACCACCTGCTTTATCAGCGGTGGTAACCCGGATGGTCGTGTCTTCTGTTAAAGCTTTAAGTGCAATGATGTAACGTCGAGGTATGACTGTGTTGAGATTGCCGCTGAGATGATGCCTTGAAGATAGCCTTTTTGGAAATCGGAGTCATTGTGTCTGTAGTTTTTAGCGATGAAATTGAGGTCTTGTTTTGGTTTCGTAATTCCTGTTGCAAATTTAGGCCTAAGCTGAGGGCTTCAGTTTCTGTGGTTGACAGTGGACGAGATGAAAGATTTTTAATAATTTCAGGTCTTCCTAAACTTTTCCACTGACTATTATCGCAGAGAGTTTGGAGTTTCCTAGTAAGTCTGATTTTCTGTTGAACATTAGCTGTGGTAACTCTGCTGCGAATAATTTCGGCGGTGCGTCTGTTCATGTTACCCCGGAGTGTCGTGCCTAGTATCCTGGCTTGGAGAAAAGCTTCCTTTGTGGCATTGTTCAAGTCATCTGCACACTCTTCAAGGTAAGTTCGTAATGTTGCGGAGAAAGGAGGTTTGATGTTGGCAATTTGAGGAGGAGTAGATCTTGGTACAAAGGAAGCTTTTCTCCAAGCCAGGAAGATTTCTAATGCTATGTATTCATTTTGTCATTCTTTGCTGAATGCTTTCTAACGAATTTATATCCATTCTGTAATATAGAGACCTGAGCTGAGCCGCGTAATATATGTGAGTCTGCCTAGAGGGTATTCCTTGGATCAACGCCCCCGCGGCCCTGTCCACGATCAGGCATCCCGGTGGATCAGGGCCTGATCAACCAGGCTGTTACTGCTGGCCGCACGTAGTCCAACGTACGAACCACAGCCCGGCTGATCCGGCACCGACTTTAAGTATCTGTCCAGCTCCTCTTGAAGGCGGCAGTCAGGGGTCTATTGGTAATTCCCTTATGCATGGTGGGAGGCTGTTGAACAGTCTTGGGCCCCGGACACTTATGGTGTTTTCTCTTAGTGTACCAATGACGTCTCTACTTTTCATTGGGTGTATTTTTCACCGCCTTCCAAGTCTTTTACTTTCGTAGGAAGTGATTTCTGTGAGGCCTTACTAATGGTGTATAAAACTGTAGTATAACCGCTGAACTTTGATATAAATCCCAGTAATCTATTTTCCTTATTTCATACGCTTAGGCATTTCTGTCTTGGTTTAAGGTTGCTGTTTACCATAACCCTCAAGTCCTTTCCGAATTCTGTACGGCTAAGTTCTACATTATTTAGCTTATAGTGCTAGGGTTATAACATTCCCGAGCTTCAGAACTTTGCATTTATTTACATTGAATTGCATTGCCACCGAGCTGCACTCAACGAGTTTGTTTGCTGGGATAGAGACTCAACTCTTGGTTCAGTTTCCTAGACTGCTTTGATTGGCATCACTGATTCTTTATCTTGAACCTTATCATATCTACTCTTGAAGCAGTGTATGAAGTTTGCTCCACCACTGCGTCTTTCAAATCACTGCACTGAAGTTCCGTGACATCTAGGTCTGAATCAATTACCTACCTGTCTTCGTGTCGTCAGCTAATTTGCTCATATCACTAGTAATTCCCTCGTTAAGGTTATTGATATATATTATAACAACAATGGGCCTGAAACTGATCCCTGTGGAAGGCCACTTGTTACAGATCCCCACTCAGATTTTACCCCATTTATGCACACACTCTGCTTCCTGTTGGAGCCATTACTCGATCCATGACAGCACTTTTCATCCAGAGCCATGAGCTGCCACTTTCTTTAACAGTCTCTGGTGCGGCACTCTATCAAAAGCCTTACTAAAATCCAAATAAATAATATTGAATTCTTTATCGCGATCAACAGCTTCAAAAGCTTTACTGAAGAAATTAAATTAATTAGCAGGAACGGCCCCTCGTGAATCCATGCTGAGTACCATTAATCAAATTATGCTTATCAAGATGATTTCTTATGATATCAGCACAATTGACTCAAGTAATTTGCCTACAATTGAGGTCAGGCTTATTGGCCGGTAATTTGACAGTAACGACTTGTCCCCTGATTTAAAAATAGGAATTACATTAGCCATCTTCCACATATCATACACTACACCTGTTTGAAGAGATATATTAAAAATATTAGTTAATGGTTCACAAAGTTCCATTTTGCACTCCTTAAAAACCCCTTTTGAAAAAGTTCATCAGGGCCCGGGATTTTTGTTTTCAGCATTACATTCTTTATCGATGCATGTTGCATATTGGCGCGTGCATACCCATGATAGGCCTGGCATTTACTGTGTATAGGGTAATGAATACCTCATTGTTAAGGTTCCTGGAAAAATTCTCTTAAATATTTCAATTTCCCCTTTTGCTCCGGCCATTAATCGATTGATACGTACCTCATTTGAAATGCTTGGAACTTTTCCTCACCCCAAAGTCCTCTTTCAAGAACGTATGTAGGCTTTGTTTCCTGAGCCTGTATTCTCCTTCCGATTTTTACCATTCCACGATTTCCATAACTTTGCATTTGCTGGGGTTACATTCTGATAGAGACTTGTCGAACCAATTCTGCAACCTGACCGAATCCATTTGCAGTCTTCCATGCTCTGCTCCTGTTTGTATTTTCATCATTAATTTTACGTCATTTGCTAACGGACACCTCTGACTCGATTTCTTCTGTCATGCCATTTACATGCACAAGAACAGTTCTGGTTCGAGTACTGAGTCTTGTGGAACCGCCACTCGTCGCACTCGCCCATTCCGACCCTCCTCCTCAGAATAAATCGTTGTTTCCTTCCTCTTAAGTATTCCTTGATTCACTGTACGATTTTTTCCTCTTATACCTGCCTGCTCCTCTCTTTGTCTTAGTTTCTTCCTGGTACTGTATGGAAAGCCGCCTTACTTGTGTGTGTGTGCGCGCGCACTGAGTTGCGCGCACTCACCGAGCTGCACTCAAGGAGTTTGTTTGCGGATTAGAGACTGCTCTTGGTTCTGTTTCCTAGACCTCTTTGATCGGCATCACTGATTTATCATGAACCTTATCATATCTACTCTTTAAGCTGTATATGAAGTTTGCTCCTCCACTGCATTCTTCAGGGCCACTGCACCTATTTACCACTTTGATACTAAATAAATACTTCCTTTCATACTTGTTATTGCTTGTGTGTCTTCAGTTTCCACTAGTGTCCCCTTGATAATGGATAATTGTTTTGTCTATCTGTCCTATCAATAACAGTAACAATAATCAATTCATCTCAAGATTTCATAAGTAGTAGTAATCATTTCTGCCTTTGTCCCTATTTCCGCTAAGGTCGTTAGGTTCATTTCCTTCAACTTTTTCCAAATGCGCTGTTCTCAGTTCAGGCCTGCTTGCAAACATTTGGCCTTTTCGAGCTTTCTTACTTTCTTTACCAGGTGTTTTTGCTGTGCCTGCTCTAGTCTGGCCTAACCTATGTCTTGTGTAAGGTTCTGAAGGATTCTGAAGTTCCTGAATATTATTTGAGGTTTACCAATACGACATATGCAGCGAATTGTATATGGTTCATGTGTATTTCTGGCGATATGTTTGGTATGTGTGGGAAGAGTTGTGGTGGAGGAAAGGCTTTACAATGATCCTAACTAGTTTTATAACGAGTGCATAGAGTACGTTGTTTCACCTATTCAAAAGGGTCACAGAAACTCTTACCTGGAATAACTAAAAAAAAAAAAGCAGCACATAGCAGCATCCCACATAATGAATATGTGCATTCATTAGTTACTTGCAAGAATATTATTTAATGTTAATCACTTTCGACTGACGATATTTTCAGTTTAAAGTTTATTACCTACTTGCTAACCAACACCCAAGTGGGGCCCTTGTTTGGGGCCTTTTGTGATCGCTGCCGAGTTTCAACAGTTATTTGCAGTATATTCAGTCGAAAGAAACGCTGAAGTTGGGCATTGCGAGGGAGTCTGAAATATTTAGACCGACATCAGTATCACGGTTTTGATTTAGTATCTGGGGTCTCTCTCAAACCCCTCCCGGGCTGGTTTTTTAAAAGGTGATTCAGACAGAGATTTTTTCCACATGTAAAGTATAAAGTTGTATAATGTATGGTAGGTCTTCAAGGACTTTAGGTCCTATAAGCAAAAATAACAGCCGAAAAGTCAAGCACAGATATTTTATTGTAAGGGGGTTTAAGGCATTAAAGAGTTTCCTCAAATTTTTTAAAAATTACCAGCCCAGTGTTATATTCTTCCAAACCTTTCCAGTTCTATTGTAAATAAAATGTTCAGATTTTTTTGAAAAAACGGGGGTTCTTAATTTAACGAGATGCTTTCACTTTTCGCAGATTTAAAAATTATACTTTAGTTTTTATTTATTTTATCTGAAGCTGATTATTATTTTTTGATTTTAAAAGGGCATAATAAAACTGGGTTCAAATAGGAATAGTATGGCAACAAATGCAAATGAAAATTGTTGGTAAACAAAGAACAGAAAATATTTTATACACACATTCATTGTGTATATCCGATATCTCTTTCGAAATGAGATGAGATATTGTACATTTTTTGGAATTATTGGGGTATAAGTTACTTGAGCAAAATTAGATATACATTCAATATTGTGCTCCCAACTGATTTTTCTTGACTAGTGTTACCTTGTGGTGAACTACGGAATCACTGAAGTTTGATGTAGTTTCTGGAGACCAGAAATCTTCCCTGAATTCTATTACGTGTCATTGTAGATATTTCGTTAAAGTGATATAGAGTATGTCGCCTTTCTGAACTTTGAGTACTTGCAATGGTGTCACTATGGGGCGAGATTTCGGTAAGGTAATGTTCAACTAATCAAATTCTCAGTAGGCATATTATTAATTATCAAGACTTTCATATCTGTGTTACAATATCATGAAGCATTCATCGGTATATCTGAAGATTCTTTGATACACACGAATTCTTAGTTCATCTTTTTCTTATTCTCCTGTGACAATTTATGAAATAAATATGCACTGAGTAGACGTCAGTTGAAATCAAGGGACGCTTTATAAGTGGAAAAATAGTTTAATTTATTTTACATGCTGCATTAATTTGTTAAGTCCAGGGAGGTACTACCGTCCTGCCAAGTGAGTGTAAAACAAAGCCTGTATTTGTTTTACATGATGGTAGGATTGCTGGTGTCTTTTTCTGTCTCATAAACATGCAAGATTTCAGGTACGTCTTGCTACTTTACTTACACTTAGGTCATGCTACATAACATGTACACACGTTTATGTATACACACTCATCTGAGTTTTTTTTTATTTTATCTTAATAGTTCTTGTTCTTATTGCTTTTCCTTTCATATCCATGGGAAGTGGAATAAGAATTTTTCCTCAGTAGGCCATGCGTGTTGTAAAAGTCAACTAAAATGCCGGGAACAATGGGTAGTAACCCTTTTCCTGTATAGATTTACTAAAAAGAAAAAGAAGAAAACCGTCAAAGTGGGATGTTTGAATGTGCGTGGATGTTGTGCGAATGATAAGAAAGAGATGATTGTAGATGTTATGAATGAAAAAAGCTGGATGTCCTGTCTTTAAGTGAAACAAAGTTGAAGGGTGTAGGAGAGTTTCAGTGGGGAGAAATAAATGGGATTAAGTCAGGGTTTCAAATAGAGTTAGAGCTAAAGAAGGAGTCGCAATAATGTTGAATAATCAGTTATGGCAGGTAAAGAGGGAATATAAATGTATAAATTCAAGGATTATGTTGAGTAAAATAAAGTTGGATGTGAAAAGTGGGTTATAGTAAGTGTTTATGCACCTGGAGAAGAGAGAAATGTAAAGGAGAGAGAGATTTTGGGAAATGTTGAGTGAGTGTGTTTGGAGTTTTGAACCAAGTGAGAGAGTAATTGTGGTTGGGGATCTTGATGCTAAAGTGGGTAAAAATGTTGTGGAGGAGTAGTAGGTAAATTTGGGGTGCAGGGTAAATGTAAATGGGGAACCATTAATTGAGCTATGTTTAGAAAGAGGTTTGGAAATAAGTAATACATATTTTATGAAAAGAGGATAAATAAGTATACAAGGTATGATATAGCACGTAATGAAAGTAGTTTGTTAGATTATGTATTGGTGGATAAAAGGTTGATGGGTAGGCTTCAGGATGTACATGTTTATAGAGGGGCAACGGATATATCGGATCATTATTTAGTTGTAGCTACAGTTAGAGTAAAAGGTAGATGGGACAAAAGAAAATGGCAATTGCAAGTAAGAGAGGTAAAAGTGTATAAACTAAGGGAGGCGGAAGTTAGGTGAGATATAAGCAACTATTGGCAGAAAGGTGGGCTAGTGCAAGTATGAGTAGTGGGGGTTGAAGAGAGTGGGATAGTTTTAAAAATGCAGTATTAGAATGTGGGGCAGAAGTTTGTGGCTATAGGAGGGTGGGTGCAGGAGGAAAGAGGGAGTGGTGGAATGAAGAAGTAGAGGGTGTGATAAAAGAGAAAAAGGTAGCTTATGAGAGGTTTTTACAAACAGAAGTGTTAATAGCAGAACAGAGTATATGGAGATTAAAAGAAAGGTGAAGAGAGTGGTGAGAGAGTGCAAAAGAAGAGCTGATGAAAGAATGGGAGAGGCTCTGTCAAGAAATTTTGCTGAAAACAAGAAATTTTTTTGGATTGAGATAAACAAGGTAAGAAAGCCTAAGGAACGAATGGATTTGTCAGTTACAAACAGAGTAAGGGAGTTAGTAGATGGGGAGCTGGAGGTATTGGGTAGATGGCGGGAATATATTGAGGAACTTTTAAATGTCGATGAAAAAGGGAGGCTGTAATTTCATGCACTGGCCAGGAGGTACAACATCGTTTAGAGTGAAGAAGAGCAGGATGTGAGTGTGGGGAGGTGCGTGAGGCATTACATAGAATGAAAGGGGTAAAGCAGCTGGAACTGACGGGATCATGACAGAAATGTTAAAAGCAGTTGGGGATGTAGTGTTGGAGTGGTTGGTATTTTTGTTTAATAAATGTATGAAAGAGGGGAAAGGGACCTAGGGATTGGCAGAGAGCATGTATAGTTCCTTTATTTAAAGGAAGGGGATAAAAGAGATTGTAAGAATTATAGGGAATAAGTTTACTGAGTATACCAGGTAAAGTGTATGGCAGGGTTATTACTGAAAGAATTAGAGGTAAGACAGAGAGTAGGATTGCAAATGAGCAAGGAGGCTTTAGAGTGGGTAGGGGATGTGTTGATCAAGTGTTTACATTGAAGCATATATGTGAACAGTATTTAGATAAAGGTAGGGAAGTTTTCATTGCATTTATGGATTTAGAAAAGACATATGATAGAGTGATAGGGGAGCAATGTGGCAAATGTTGCAAGTGTATGGAATAGGTAGTAAGTTACTGAAGGCTGTAAAGAGTTTTATGAGGATAGTGAGGCTCAGGTTAGGTGTGTAGGCCAGAGAGGAGATTACTCCGGTAAAAGTAGGTCTTAGATAGGATGTGTAATGTCACTATGGTTGTTTAATATATTTATAGATGGGGTTGTAAAGAAGAATACTAGGGTGTTGGGGAGGGTGGGATTAAATTATGGGGAATTAAATGCAAAATGGGAGTTGACAGTTACTTTTGCTGATGATATGTGTTTATGGGAGATTCTAAAGAAAAGTTGCAAAGGTTAGTGGACGAGTTTGGGAGGGTGTGTAAAGGTAGAAAGTTGAAAGTGAATATAGATAAGAGTAAGGTGATAAGGTATCAAACGATTTAAATAAAGAAAATTGGATATCACATTGGAGAGAGGATTATGGAAGAAGTAAATGTTTTCAGATATTTGAAAGCTGATGTGTCAGCGGATGGGTTTATGAAGGATGAGGTTAACTAGAATTGATGAAGGAAAAAGGTGAGTGGTGCGTTGAGGTATCTGTGGAGACAAAAAGTTATCCATGGAGGCAAAGAAGGGAATGTACGAAAGTATAGTGGTACCAACACTCTTATATGGGTGTGAAGCATGGGTTGCAAATGCTGCAGCGAGGAGGCGGCTGGAGGCAGTGGAGATGTCCTGTCTAAGGACAATGTGTGGTGTAAATATTATCAGAAAATTGGAATGTGAAATTAGAAGGTGTGGAGTTACTAAAAGTATTTGTCAGAGGGCTGAAGAGGGTTGTTGAGATGGTTTGGTCATGTAGAGAGAATGGATCAAAGTAGAATGACTTGGAGAGCGTATAAATATGTAGGGAAGGAAGGAGGTAGGGTCGTCCTAGAAAAGGTTGGAGGAGGGGTAAAGGAGGCTTTGGGCGAGGGGCTTGGACTTCCAGCAAGCATGTGTGAGCGTGTTAGATAAGAGTGAATGGAGACGAATGGTTTTGGGACCTGACGAGCTGTTGGAGTAAGAACAGGGTAACATTTTGTGAAGGGATTCAGGAAACCATTTAATTGATTTAGTTGACTTGAGTCCTGAAAATGGGAAGTACAATGCCTGCACTTTAAAGGAGGGGTCTGGGATAGTGACAGCTGGGAGGAACTATTCTCAGCTGTCGTATCTGAGCGCCTCTGCAAAGACAGTGATTATGTATGAGTGAGGTGAAAGTGTTGAATGATGATGAAAATATTTTCTTTTTTGGGGAAATTTTTTTTCTTTTTGGGGCACCCTGCCGGTGGGAGACGGCCGACTTGTTGAAAAAAAAAACATATTTTCTTTTACCAATTGCCGACCTTCAATTTATTGAATTAAGTGAATGTAAATCTGCGTTTGATGGCTTAATCATTAATGTCTCAAGAGATTACCATATTCATTCCATATCCTAATCACTTTAATTATTACAAACTTTTGGAAACTCTCACTCCTAATTTATCTTCACATAGTTTTCCAACCTAGAATGTTTCCCCCAAATACATCTTCATCATGTCAGCTACACCACTCTTTTTAAATTAACTAAATATTGAGTAGACAACGTAAGAGGAAACAAGAGAGGAGCTACAGGATTATGGTAAGAGACCAGAGCAATAATATAGATTTATCACCATGCCGGGGGAGGGGACCATTCCGGGGTGACGGAGACCATTCCCCGCACACCCTCATTCACAATACTTATAATGACCGTAAATTTCAGCTGCAGGTGCGTGCTTCACCCATTACCTGGGGGTCATCCAGGGGTCTCTTTTCCCTTTCCCTTTTTTTCCCCTCTTTTTTTCTCCTTTCTTTTTTTTTATTTTCTTTTTCGTTCTTTCTTTTTTCTCTTTCGTTCGTTTTTTTTTTTGTTGTCCACTCGTCGCGCTTGATCTGAAAAAAATGGTCAACAAAATTTTGAAGTAATAAAACTGAACCTACAAGAGAGAAAGAAGGCACACGTCAATATTAGACTTGTTATTTATTGAACACCAGGCCCCATGACCTAGTGTGTGGCCTGGGGCTAAAGCCTAGCTTCACACGGCGAGGGTTTGCCCCCTTCCGGGGAGTGTAGAAACTTGGGCGTGTTTACACCGGTTGTCTATGTTCCCCCTCAGTAAAATGGGTACCGGGGGGAAATTTGTCGATAGTGTGGGTCGCATCTTCACCATTCTCCTTTTTGTGGACTGATGAAGCCACTGGCGAAACGTTTTCAATAAAGATCCAAGTGTTGCATGTGTCTAATTTATCATGTAAAAGTAGTAAAACGGAAGGGGCAACCTGTGTTCACCCCGCAACTCTGATGTAGGGTTACATTAAAAGGAGACCCCCGGGCAGGCCCATGCAGTACTTAGGTTCGATTACCTAATGGAAGTGAGCATGGAAAAAAATGAAGAACATGAAGGTACAAACCTGACTTTAATGTATGAGGACCTAAGTGAAGACACTGGGAAAATGATGTAGATGGCAAAAAAACAAGAGAGGAACAAGGTTCATCCAGAGTTGTTGGGTGAAGAAAAAATAGAAAAGAACCCGAGAACAGGGAAGCGAGAAAAAGAGAAAGAAATGAATATGCTTGAGTAAGAAGGGGGGCGAACGACAAATTGAGAGTGAATAACATGGAAAGCCAAAGTTGCTATATAACCTCATCAGAAAGAAGACATCTGTAAAGGACATGGAAATTAGGTGAAGATTGAAGGAGGAAGCTCCCCAGGAATGACAGGAAATCTGGGGAGGAGCAGACCAAAAGATTTAGGAGGTTTTTCGGGAAATCAGGTTTTCAGTGAAATCAGAGGAAGGGGCATCAACGAGTATTATACACAATACACAACAGTAGATGAGGTGAAGAGACTACTGAGTGAACTAGATCCCTTTAAGGAAAGGGACCAGACAAATCTCTACGGGGTTCGGGAGAGAGGGAACTGAACTGTGAACCACTACCTGTTCTCCAAAAGTCAACTGAAAGGGGGCAGTTTCCAGATGGGGGAAAGCAGTAGACAGTCCGGGGATATTAAATAAGGACAGGCAGGTAGCATTAAACTACTAACCAGTGTAACTGATTTGTATATTGTGTAAGGTTACAAAGAAGAGTAGTAGAAAATTAAATGAGGGGGATTCATAAACAATAATCAACACAGTTTTATAGCAGAAAATCATCTCTTTTCTATGACAAGGTAACGAAAGTTGGCATAAAAGAGGGGGGCTTAAGAAAAAAGCTAGAGGGGAAAGCAAGAGAAAAAGGAAAAGCATTACAGTGTATCAAGGAATGCTTTAAAAGGAAGGAAAAGGCGTGGGGATGGGCGAGACTTGAACCAGTACTGTTGTTTATACACGACATGACAAAAAAAGTCAGAGGTGCCCTGTTCGCAGATGGAGAATAGAACAGGAAAGACTATAAATGATGGGGCATGCTGTGGGATTAGTTTAAAAGTGGATATTAGAATTTAGCCCAGCAAATTAAAAAATTATAAAAATTTGGGGGAAGGGCATAGAAGACCAAAAAAGAGTAAAGGCTCAGAACAAAGGTTGCAAATCTCGCTGAAAGAGAAGGGGGTGAGCATATTTTTTAATATTTCCCCTTTTAAGTACAATCTACCAGATAACATGACTGGAAAATTTTAAAGGGTAGCTTCAGAAACCTCCGGGAGGCATTCAAACCCGTCTTGGATCTTTAGCCCCAAATGGACCCATCAAAAAAAAGCATCTAAAAAAGGGAAAAAAGGCTCAAAGGTTTTTTGAGAATAGCCCTAGAAGTAATAGGAGAGTTATGAGGATGAGGAAAAATTGAGGAGAGAAGGACCAGGAGGACATTATTATGCACAAATACTGAGAGGAATTGACTAACAGCTTGCGGTAGAGGCAGGATGCATACACAAGTGTATGATAGGGCGCACGTAGCCAGGGAGAGGAACCTTTGTGGCTATGGGGAGGAGGGGGGGCCGGGGGAGAGTCTGGACCCTCAAAAACTCCAACCACAAACATTGAGCGGCACGCACGCACACGCTCACGACGCACATACACTCACACCCAAAAAACACTCATACACACACTCATACACAACACACACACACCCCCCACACACACACACACACACAGGGGGCTAAGAAGGAAGGAGACAAGACTTACGCTGAAACCATATCAGACCAAGGAATGTCGAGGAACGAAAGGGGCATGCTGCTGAGCACAGGGACATCAGTTAGTTGGGGTTGCAGGTGGAGAAAGGAGAGACCCCAGAGAGGTCCATACGGGGTCGGGGGATACAGGAAATAGTAAGGGAGGCAATGGCTATGTACATGGGACCCTGAGCTGTGCGGGGAAAAATTTATTGGGGAAAAGGAGAGAGCGAGGTTAGTTTTTTACATGGCTTTAGGAGGAAGGGGGACATACGATGAAAGACGGCAGAGAGAAAATGAGATTGAAAATATCATCAAACAAACAGGAGAAGAGGACATGACTGAGCTGATAAATTTTAGGGTCCGGGTCCGCCCCTTCCCCGAAGGGGGGGAAACATTGAACGTGTTTCCCCTTGAAAGTTGTTTGGTTCACCCACGAAAAAGGGTGAACATAAACTGGGGTGGGTCGATCCTGGGGCAAAAATGACCCAATTTTCCCGAAATGCCTATAACAAGCGACTTTTTATACATAGTAGTATGTCATTGATGTCAGCAGGCCGTATACCTTGTACATGTACTTGTGAAATAAAGATATTATTATTATTATTATTATTTCAAGACAGAAAAGGTTCAGAAAGGATCCTGAGGGGGAAAACCAAGGGAAAAAAATCAACATACTGCAGTGTTATTAGATCAAAGAACGAGAACAGAATGACAGAAGCTGAGAGAGAGGACAAGAGACGAAAGGCTCAAAGAGACAAGGCTCGAGTTAGTAGGGGGCAACCAGAGTCGAGAGGAACAATAAGGCAAACATCTAAAGAACCACCCACAGAACCCCAACCAAACATATTACTCAAAATACACCATATTCCACACTCACAGCCCACACCCTCCCAACTCTGTAGAACCCCCACACCCAGTCAGATCTCCCACTCCCCAGCCCCCACAAAAAACCCAGAATACAGTGATGGGAGGAAACTAAAGGGTTTTGGACACCAACGCTGACGGAATAACGAATAAATGGGAGGAGTGGCAGAAAGAATCACAGAGGCATCACCAGACACCATAGCTCTCATGGAAATCAAGCTTTGGGGTTGATAACAGACGCCATCTTTCCATCGTTTATCAGATCCTGAGGAAAGACAGAGGGAATATAGGGGTGGAGGAGTTGCACATTATAAAAAAACAATAAAATTTTTGAGAAGTTGGAAAGGGAAGAAGAGGAGAAACAAGGAACTTCATAATAAGAACACTTTAGACTAGAGGTCCCAAGGTGATGATTCCAGTGATGTAAACCCACCACCCGAACACCAAGAGGCCAAGACAAGAATATGAAGAGAGAAACCAGAGACATTGTCGACACACTAGCCAAAGGGCGGGGGCCTCGGGGCAGGACAAAGCTACTGGTTAGGGGATTTTTAATCACAAAGAAATTTACGGGGAAAAACCTGGAGCCACACAGAGGCCGGGAACGCAAAAAGAGTGCTAAAATGTTAAGAGGTAGTACTGGAAATTCCCATGCACCAACACGTTAGGGACACTACCACAGAGAGAGGGAGGACGACCCAAAAGCAAGACGGGATCTTGTATTCACCCTTTGAGAGCTCAGACATTGAGGACATCACATACGAAAGACCCCGGAGGATCAGGGTGGTCCTGAGTTTGAATACATAGTAGAATTACACATGGAGAGGGAAGCAGGTAGGGGCAGGACGAATGAAGCGAAACTTCAAAAGAAGTGACTACAAAAACCCATGGAAATTTTTGCACGAGGATCACGGGGGAAAGAGAATTGGCAGGAAAATCAGTAAATAATATGATGGAATATGTGAAAAACAATATGCAAGGAAGCGGAGGAGAGGTTCTGCCCCCAAGGGGTAACAGAAACAATAGAGGCCAAGATGAGCCCTTGGTTCACCTATAGGTGTAGAGATGCCAAAACTAAATGCGCTAGAGAATGGAAGAAGTATAGAAAGCAAAGGACTTAGGAAAATAAATAAAATAGTCGAAGAGAAATGAATATGCACAGATAAGGGGGGAGGCACATGGCAAAAATTGAAAATGACATAGCAGGGGCCCCAAGTCAGATCGGAAGTTGTTGTCAGTCATATCATGAGGAAAACAAGAGTTAAAGACCGGGTAATCAAGCTGAGGAAGGAATGAGGAAAGATCACAAGAAACGACCGAGAAGTGTGTGAGGAGCTCAACAAGAGATTTAAAGAAAATTTACAGTGGAGACAGAAAGGACCCCAAAAACCGGGAGTGGGTGGGTACCCCGTCACGTGCGGGGCACAATACATGAACCTAGGGAAAAGGGGGGAAAAGGCTGTTTGGGAACTAGATACCCAAAGGGATGGGGCCAGAAAATTCTCTGTGGGTCCAAGATGGAGCAGAGGTGCTCTGTGGCCCCCCCAAAAAAAACTTCAACACATTATCGAAACGGGGGGATTACCGGGGGGTGGGGAAAACAGCAAAAGTCCCAAATTTTAAGAAAGGAGACAGGCACGAGGTTAAACTGCCGACTGGAGTCACTGACATTTTTCAGAGTCATGGAGAAGATTATCAGAAGAGTGGTGGGGAAAAACCCAGAAAGGAATGAGCTTATTCACGATAATCAGCACGGTTTTGGGAAGGGAAACCTTTGGGGGCAAAAAACCCCCCCGGAGTTTAAAAAGGTGGGGAAGGCAAAGACAGAGGGGGGGGGTAGATGTTTTTTTTTGAACTGTTAGAAGGCTTTTTGGGGGTGCCCCCCGAGATTAGTGGAAAAGCATGAGACCAGGCAGGTATAACAGGGGAAAGGGACCCAAGGGATCAGAGGGAAAACCTGACAGGGGGGGAAACAACGAGTCATGGTATCTGACGAGATGTCAGGGTGGGCGCCGTGGGGGGGTTTTCCCCCGGGGTCAGTCCTGGGGGGGTGCTGTTTTTGGGATATTTAATATCATGACGGAAGGAATAGACCCTACCCTGTTTTCAGACGATTTAAGCTAATGAGGGGAATTTGTCGGATAAAAAGACTAACAAAAGGGGGGGGACAGGTTTCAAGCCTGGTCCAGCAACTGGCTCCCCCAGTTTAACCCCCCCCAAAAACAAAGTCATGAAATCGGGAAGAGCAAAGAAGACCGCAGACAGGGGTACACTTTAGGGGGCCAAAGACTGCAAACCTCACCAAGGAAAAAAGGGGGTGGTGGTGAGTATTATCCCAGCACATCTTCTGAAGCGACAATCAACCAAATAACTGCTGTAGCATTTTTGGGGGGTTAGCAAACCTAAAAATAACATTCCGGGGGCCCCAGTAAGGGGAACTTCAGGGCCTATACACAGTGTAAGTCAGGCCCATACTTGAGTATGCAGCACCAGTCTGAAACCCACACCTGCAAGCACGTCAAAAACCCGAGAAAAAAAGGGGTTTGGAACGCACTAGTGCCGAAGTAAGGGGAAGGCCCCCCGAGAAGAGGTTAATGAAATACCCGACGACACCGGGGGCAAAAAAGAGATGAGGGAACATTAAGGAAAAAATAAAATATTGAGAGGAATTTCCGGTTTACAGGGACAGGATGTTCCAGAGATGGGACACAGCAACAAGGGATCACATTTTAAATTAAAGACTAGACGAGTCACAGGGATGTTAAAGTTTTTCCCCTTTAGTCATAGAGTTGTAAAGTCTGTGGGGGGATATAGTGGGGTGCAGGATCCATACATAGTTTTAAGAAGAGGTACGACAAAGTTTATTTAGCAGAGAGGGGGGGGACCCTAGTAGTGCCCCGGGGAAAAGGGGGGGGGGCCCGGGAAACGCCCCCCCAACCACAAGTAGGTGAGTACACCACGCGCACACTCCCCTTTTTAAATCAATTTTGGGGGAAAAAATTGCAAAATTCCCTGTTTAAAAAATCATTAAATTAAATTCATCGACCATCCATCAATTGTTTTATATAAAAATTTGAACCGTTTTGCTTACCCCGGGGAGCCCTAACCTCCAGGCCGCTCCGGGGGCCCCCAAATTTCCCTTTTTTCCCCGGAAAAAACCGGAAAAAAATTACGTTAAAAGTAATTTTGGGAAAACATAACTACGGGCCCCTCCCATTTTTCCACCCTTATAGAAAGTTCGGTGGGATGAAATCGCCTGGCGGTTCTTTCCATTAAATAATTTGGGGAAAAACTTTTAAAAAAGAATGCATTAATAAATGCAATTTGGGAAATTTTTTTAGTGAAAGTGTTAAAGAATTTTTGAGTCGTTGAATCAGATCAGTTACTAGAGAATTTCTTAACTTATCGACTTGAAACTTTCACCGTTTTTGGGTTTTACTCGAGCGAAATTTAAATTTGCCAATTTTATTTAATAAATTGTTTCCCATTTAATAAATAGAGAATGCCCTTCTCATCAGCTTCAAATCCTTAACGATTATATATTTAAATTAAAGCATTTTGGGGTATTGGGTTTGAGCTTGGGGTTCCAGTTTATTAGATTGAATTTAAATAAATGGAGTTAAATATATTTTCTTAAAAGCTACTGATAATTTGAAATGAATTATAAACGAGAAAAGAAAATTTTTTTTTTTATCTAGTGAGGATATTTTTGCTATTTTTTGGGATCTTGGTTCTATCGGGAAAAGGGAGAGGTCTTTCAGTTTAGCATCAAAACTGGCGTTTCTTTATCGAAAGATTAACTCGTTTGGGCAGGTTTATTCCCGTCATATGATGACGGGATGCCCGATTCGCTTCGAATCTTCAATGCTGATATTTAACGGTATTTCAAACTTACTGAGCACCTGCCCCATTCCAGTTACGTTCATTGAGGTAGGGGGGGACTGGGGTTATGCAATACGGATATTTTTTTCGGCTCGTGGTCATGTCAAACGTTTTTCCGGGGATGGCAGAGGTTGACGTGTTGTGTGCCCCCAGCCTTCTTGCCCTCTTCCCCGGTCACGGAAACCTAACAGATAATAATTACTAGATTTGTAAATAACTAAATTGGTAGCGGGGAAAACTTATCACGACATTTCCCCCAAAGGGCCCGGGGTTTTCATAGCGTTACTGGGCAAATTTTTGAATAGACGGCGATTCTCAAAATTTGCTCGTCTTTTTTACGACAAGGCTTCCCAAACTGTTGGGAGTACCACATGTTTTCATCCCAGGAAAGATTTTCATGGGATATACGAGTGAGATAAAATTTATTGCATTGATATTGTCATTGATTTTTTGCTTTGGGATATTATCATTGATTTTTTGCATTGAGATTATCATCGATTTTTTTCATTGATATTATCATTGATTTTTTCATTGATATTATCATTGTTTTTTTTGATTGATTTTTCTTTAAATATTATCATTGATTTCCCTTTTAAAAAAATGAAGGATTTTTTTTTTAATATAAAAACATTAATATTTTTCCAAGTTTCTTTGTCATGTTGAATTTATTGCTCACAGTTAAAATTTTCCCTTTGAATAAGCAAATTTTTTTGTTTAGAAATTTTTTTTTCCTTTTAGGATTTATGTTGTTCTCCAGTGACGAATTTTCCCCAATAATTTAGAGGTATGCTGTTCTGCATTCGGGAAATTTTTTTGTAAAAAGTTTTTTTTTTACATCTCTGTAAAAGAACTCATGGTTGATAATACAAAAGAAAAGGGGCACATAATCGATACAAGTTTGGGAACCACTCGCAACGATGCTATTCTTATGACCATTTAAACGTTGCCCATAATATTCTCAGTGAACTTCGAAAAATTTGGTATTGGAAATGATTACTTGTTTATGAATGTTTATTCCTGAAAAGGGTTTAAAAGTTAAGGAAAATTTATCACAAGGATATAGGACATGTTAGGTTTTAAAAACAAGGCTATGAATTAATTTAAGAGGGGCAAAAACGAGGCCTGTAGGAATTAAACTACTTACTGGGAAAAATTTTTTTTTAAAAAATTAGCGATTTCCAATTCCTAAACAATTAAGAAAATTGAGCCAGTTGAAAAGTATTGCAACATTTTTCAAACAGAGAGGAGCAAGCAGTATTATGAAAGTGCACTCATCCCTTTTAACAGCTAATACCGATCCAGTGAAAAAAACTAACATTTAAACGATGACACTACCAGACCAATTTTTTACTTCACATCCTGGGGTTTTCCTGGGGAGAGTTCCAGGGGTCAAGTTCCCCCCCGGGCCCCGGGTTTGGGCCAGGCCTCATGTTGGATCAGAGCCTGATCAACCAGGCTGTTACTGCTGGCCGCACGCAGTCCAACGTACGAACCACAGCCTGGCTGGTCAGGCACCGACTTTAGGTCCTGTCCAGTGCCTGCCTTTAAGACAGCCAGGGGCTATTGGTAATCCCCTTATGTATGCTGGGGGGTAGTTGAACAGTCTTGGGGGCCCCCGACACTTTTGTGTTGTTCCCCAACGTGCTAGTGGCACCCCTGCTTTTCAGGGGGTATGTTACATTGTCTGCCGAGTCTTTTTTTCGTAGGGAGGACACTGTGTGCAAGTTTTGGGACTAATCCCCCAGGGTTTTCCAAGTGTATATAATAGTGTATGTCTCCCCCCTGCGTTCCAGGAAGTACAGGTTTTGGGGAAATTCAAGCGTTCCCAGTAATTAGGGGTTTTTTGCAGTTATGGGGCCGTGAAGGTTTCTGTACATTTTTCTAGGGGCAAATTTCAACCGCCTTGAAAGGTGCAGTTAGTGTGCAGCAATATTCCAGCCTAGATAGAACAAGCGACCTGAAAAGTGTCAACATTTGGGGTTGGCATCCCTGGTTTTGAAGGTTCTTTATTATCCATCCTGTCATTTTTCTGGCAAAATGCGATTTTTCAGTGTTAGGGGCCTTTTAAGGTGAGATCCTCTGTCATGATCACTCCCCGGTCTTTGACATTAGTTTTTCGCCCCCTATTTTTGGGGTTTGGGAAATTTTTTTTATACCCGATGGGTTTTTTTTTTTTCCCCCCGTTTTCCATATCGGAGTAATTGAAATTTCTCATCATTGAACTTCATATTGTTTTCTGTAGCCCATTTAAAAAAATTTGGTTGATGTTTTTTTGTAACTCACTATTTCCTTGTTTTCTTTTTGTGTGGGGCCCATCTGTTTTAGTAGGGGCCCAATACTGGATGTTGTTCTCCTTTTTTTTTTGGGATAAGAAAAAAAATACAGTTAGAGATTTTTTATAGTATCCCGGGGTTTTTAAAACAACGGGGGTATAAAACAATCAGGTAAACCATCAATTTTAAAAAAGTTACCGAGTACATATATAGAAAAAATATATAGTTTTTTAATAAAATATTGATAAAATTCCGGATTTTTAAATGTTTTGGGGTATAATGAAAAATTTTTAAGTCTCCCGGGGCCCCCAAAACCACATGTACATTATTGAAAACTAACTTTAGTGAGATACGATGATAAAATTGGTCACATTATTTTTTTAAAGCTGGGAAGCCATAGAAGGAGGGGGGTTTTGAGGCTAGCGTAAAGGGGGGAAACGTAGGTTTTTTTTTTTTTTAATATCTGGTTATGATTCCGTATTGGCAAGAAACTCTTCATTTTTTTTTTTTGTGTATCGTTGCCAAGTTTGGGGGATAATTTTATTCTGTAAATAATAATGATAATATTATATGGTAAAATTATGCATCTGCTGCATCACCTGCTTCTGTTACGCTGCATCTGTAAAACCCCCTGGGTTGTTGCCTATCGTAAAACCTGTTGTTGCTGTGCTTTCAAAAACCTGTTGTTGCTGCTGCATCTGCTAAACCTTTGTTGCTGCTGCATTCAATTTTTGGCTTTGATCGCCAAAATGTTGTTGCGCGCATCTGCTAAAATACCTGTTGTTGCTGTTGCATCTGCTGCGCTTTCCCCCCAGCACCCTGCTCTGCTCTGCCGGCACCTTCTGTGTTGAAGCCCCTCTCTTGCTGCTAGCTTGCTTACTGATTTGCTGAGTGCCTGCTAATGCTGCAATTTGCTGCAGGTCTGCAACTGCATCTGTGCGACCTTTAAAATGCCCCAAGTAGTCCCCCAAATGCTGCGCTCCCGGGGGCCCCCCGCAAATGTTTCTTTGCCAGCCCTTTTTAAAAATGCGCCTGCTGCAGTGCCGCAATGCAAACCCTGCTGCGGCCTGCAAATGCTGTTCGCGAAGCCTCTTGCTGCTCTTTGCAGCACCTACTTCTAGTGCAGCTGCCCTTTAATTCTGGTGTTGTTGCACCTACTGCCACCGAACTATGAATTACTATGTCGTCTACCGCTACTATATTTTACTGTTTTCCCAGATTTTCAACATAATATGTAACGACATTTCAACTTTGCCGCACTCTGCACTATTTAATTCGAGTTTTTTCAAAGGGTTTGGGGGAAAGGAATGCCAGATTTCTTTCTCGGATCTCGGAGCAAAAGAAATGCATCTAGTTAATTTTTGTTATTAATGTGTATATGATATATTTTATTTTTAATTTTGGGGGTTTTTAAAAATATATGTTTTTTATCTATTTTTTTTTTTTTTCTTTTAATTTATTTAAGAAAAACAAATTATATAATGAAAAAAGGGGTCAGTTATTTCAATGTAATAATAGAGAGAGGTTGCTCAAGTTTTTATAATTTTGATTTTGAATTTCCAGTTATTCTATTAATTTTGTTTTCAGTTTAAAAACAAATATGTTTTATATTAACAGTTTAATGTTTAATGTAAATGGAAATTATACAAAATTTTACATTCATAAAAAGACATTACCATCTCAGAGAAATTAAGTTATTTAATATTTAATCTTCCTCTGTTATTTAATACCCATTATGCAGTAAGCATTTTTTTATATATCTTGAACATAGTCATCAAAATTTTAAAATATAAACTATGAGAAAAGTATCGGCATCGGCCAAACATTGGGTTCGGTATCTGCAAAATTTTTTTGGGATCGTTCCATCTCTAATAAATTTTTAAATCAATGCGTAGGCGACGGCACAAAGCCATTAATTGTAGTTCCACCCCATATCATAGACAATTTAAAAAATTTTTTGACAGGCCAAATTTTCAGAATCGGGATCAAGGTCCTTCACTAGTAACACATCCTGGCCCCACTTGGCTTTTTTTTGGTGGGGGGCAGGTTTGCCCTCAGTCCTGCTTTAACGCTCTGTTACCCTTGTCGATACCTCTGATATTGGTTGTGGGCATGTATCTTCTAAACCCTTTCGTTTCTCTAGTTTTGTGAATTGGTTTTTAGTCTTTTTCAGCTTAAGTCTCAAAAGAAGTACAAACATGGTTTATATTGTTTTTACTTTTTATCGGCCATTTCACACTGAAGTTGGGCGTTCCCAAGAAGGAAATTCATCACTTATTCAATTTCCGTCTTTCCAGAAATACGTAGACAAATTTCGCATTTGAACCATAACATCCCTACCATCCTTCAGAGTTTAGAAAAAACCTCCGTATCCATGACTAGGTCAAGATTACGGGACTGATATTTTTTTTGTTACCTTCTTATACTCCCTTTCCCTTTCCCCACCCCACCACCACCTAATCTTCCACCACAAATCCTCCACCGATTTAGCTTCCCCTTCATGCCCGCTGGATGTTTTTGAATAATTCTTTTTTTTATGTTTCTGAAAGTCATTTACATGATTATCATTTTTTATATGCGATATGCAATTAGTGGCCACTTTTTTAGGAATTCAAAAATTTTTACCCGTCACTTCAGCACATTCGCCTAAAAGCAAAGATGATCAAGAGGTATTTGTTCAGAACGGCAGTTCTGGGGGAAAAAGCCTTTTAATGAGGGGGTCAGAGGAGAATGGCGACAGTTGACATAGAAGGACAGAAATAAAACCACGCAACAACAGGGCTTTAAAGAGATCATTCTGATTGCACAACACGTTGACCTTTAGGGGACAACAACAAAGCCACACTGATTCCACTCCCGTTTGCTAAGAACGGGGAAAATAGTGGTGGCCAAAACGGGGCAGTTGGATTAACATCTCCTAGTCGAGAACGTTTTTACGGAAACAGATGGTAGGGTCAGAATTCATGGAATGGATATTCACAACTTGATTGGTACCCCCTAAAACTGCAGCAACTGGGGATGCTATTATGTGAACATGGGCCAGAATCTTTTAAAGGGAAAGTTTCTAGCACCGATGAATATTCCACGATTTCACTTTTGATAAAGGGAAACTATACACAACAGAAGAGTGTACCTAATGAAGTGGCCAGTTAAAACAAACTCACATGTTTGGGGACTTTCCAATTTCATTTGCATTTCTCCTGATGAAGTGTTACTTTTGAAATGAAAATGGCCTTGAGCAGTATATAATATATATATATATATATATATATATATATATATATATATATATATATATATATATATATATATATATATATATATATATATATATATATATAATATTAAATGTCGTGCCGAATAGATAAAACTTGCAATTTTTGCCTTAAATAGCAACGCTGTTCTTGCCGAATAAGGCAAGCGAAAATTTGCGTATGCAGTAATTTCGGAAATCGTTCTGAACCTAACGAAAAAACATATTTCATTGTGCTTGTCTATTATTAAATTATTGTAAATTTATCTAAAATATATTTAGTTGGATTAGGCTAAATTAAATTGCAAGTTTTCTGAGAACGTTCAAAACAAGAGATGCCAAGCCAATGATGATCCTTTCAAATCACTTGTTCCCTAGGTTGGAATACTGCTGTACAATAACATCTCCGTTCAAAGCAGGTAGCACTTGACTTGTACTCGCTGGAACACAGGCGAGAGATATTTCATAATGTACACTTGGAAAATCCTAGAAGGAATGGTTCCGAATCTGCTCAGATAAATCACTCCCTACGAAAGTAGTAAAAGACTGGGCAGGGATCCAAAATACCCCTAATGAAAAGTAGGGCCCATTTGTACACTAAGAGAAAACACCATAAGTGTCCAGGCCCAAGACTGTTCAACAGCCTCCCACCAAGCATAGGAATTACCAATAGGCCCCTGGCTGCCTTCAAGGGGGAGCTGGACAGATACTTAAAGTCGGTGCCGGATCAGCCTGGCTTTGGTTCGTACGTTGACTATGTGCGGCCAGCAGTAACAGCCTGGTTGATCAGGCCCTGATCCACCGGGAGGCCTGGTCGTGGACCGGGCCGCGGGGGCGTTGATCCCGGAATGCTCTCCAGGTAGACTCCAGGTATAAAATTTTTAAATTTTTTACATTAACATAAATGAAAAAATATATCTTAAACGTATTTTAGAAAAGACTTAATTTTAAATGAGTTTTTGCTAATTGACCAATTTTAACTATTCGGCACGACATATATATATATATATTTGTTTTTCAACAAGTCGGCCGTCTCCCACCAAGGCAGGGTGACCCAAAAGAAAGAAAATCCCCAAAAGAAAATACTTTCATCATCATTCAACACTTTCACCTCATCATACATAATCACTGTCTTTGTAAAGGTCAGATACGACAGCTGAGAATAAGTCCTCCCAATGTCACTATCCCAGACCCTCCTTTAAAGTGCAGGTATTGTACTTTCCCCATTTCCAGGACTCAAGTCCAACTAAATCACTAACTGGTTTCCTGAATCCCTTCACAAAATATTACCCTGCTCACACTTCCAACAGCTCGTCAGGTCCCAAAACCATTCGTCTCCATTCACTCCTATCTAACACGCTCACACATGCTTGCTGGAAGTCCAAGCCCTCCGCCCACAAAACCTCCTTTATCCCTCCTCCAACCTTTTCGAGGACGACTCTACCCGCCTTCTTCCCTACAGACTTATATGCCTCCAAGTCATTCTGCTTTGATCCATTCTCTCTAAATGACCAAACAACCTCAACAACCCCTCTTCAGCCCTCTGAAAAGTACTTTTAGTAACTCCACACCTCCTCCTAATTTTCACACTCCGAATTTTTGCATAATATTTACACAATTGCTCCTTAGACAGGACATCTACTGCCTCCAGCCGCCTCCTCGCTGCAGCATTTGCAACCCATGCTTCACACCCATATAAGAGTGTTGGTACCACTATATTTTCTACATTCCTTCTTTGCCTCCATGGATAACGTTTTTGTCTCCACAGATACCTCAACGCACCACTCACCTTTTTCCTTCATCAATTTTATGGTTAACATCATCCTTCATAAACCCATCCGCTGACAAGTCAACTCCCAAATATCTGAAAATATTTACTTCTTCCATAATCCCTCTCTCCAATGTGATATCCAATTTTTCTTTATTTAAATCGTTTGATGCCCTCATCACCTTACTCTTATCTATGTTCACTTCCAACTTCCTCCCAAACTCGTCCACTAACCTTGCAATTTTTCTTTAGAATCTCCCATAAGCACAGTATCATCAGCAAAAAGTAACTGTGTCAACTCCCATTTTGCATTTAATTCCCCATAATTTAATCCCACCCTCTCCCCAACACCCTAGTATTTACCTCTTTTACAACCCCATCTATAAATATATTAAACAACCATGGTGACATTCACATCCTTGTCTAAGACCTACTTTACCGGGAAGTAATCTCCTCTTCTACACACCCTAACCTGAGCCCTGCTATCCTCATAAAAACTCTTACAGCCTTCAGTAACTTACTACCTATTCCATACACTTGCAACATTTGCCACATTGCTCCCCTATCCACTCTATCATTTGCCTTTTCTAAATCCATAAATGCAATGAAAACTTCCCTACCTTATCTAAATACTATTCACATATATGCTTCACTGTAAACACTTGATCTACACATCCCCTACCCACTCTAAAGCCTCCTTGCTCATCTGCAATCCTACTCTCTGTCTTACCTCTAATTCTTTCAATAATAACCCTGACATACACTTTACCTGGTATTCTCAGTAAACTTATTCCCCTATAATTTTACAATCTCTTTTATCCCCCTTCCCTTTATATAAAGGAACTATACATGCTGTCTGCCAATCCCTAGGTACCTTCCCATCTTTCATACATTTATTAAAACAAAAATACCAACCACTCCAACACTATATCCTTTCCCTGCTTTTAACATTTCTGTCATGATCCCGTCAGTTCCAGCTGCTTTACCCCTTTCATTCTACGTAATGCCTCACGCACCTCCCCCACACTCACATCCTGCTCTTCTTCACTCCTAAACGATGTTGTACTCCCTGGCCAGTGCATGAAATTACCGCCTCCCTTTTTCATCGACATTTAAAAGTTTCTCAAAATATTCCTGCCATCTACCCAATACCTCCAGCTCCCCATTTTCTAACTCCCCTACTCTGTTTTAACTGACAAATCCATTCGTTCCCTAGGCTTTCTTAACTTGTTTATCTCACTCCAAATTTTTTTTCTCGTTTTCAGTAAAATTTCTTGACAGAGCCTCTCCCACTCTTTCATCTGCTCTCCTTTTGCACTCTCTCACCACTCTCTTCACCTTTCTTTTGCTCTCCATATACTCTGCTCTTCTATTAACACTTCTGTTTTGTAAAAACCTCTCATAAGCTACCTTTTTCTTTTATCACACCCTTTACTTCTTCTTTCCACCACTCCACTCCTCTTTCCTCCTGCACTCACCCTTCTATAGCCACAAACTTCTGTCCCACATTCTAATGCTACATTTTTAAAACTATCCCAACTCTCTTCAACCCCCCACTGCTCATACTTGCACTAGCCCACCTTTCTGCCAATAGTTGTTTATATCTCACTTTAACTTCCTCCTCCCTTAGCTTATACACTTTTACCTCTATCTTACTTGCTGTTGCCATTTTCTTTTGTCCCATCTACCTTTTACTCTAACTGTAGCTACAACTAAATAATGATCCGATATATCTGTTGCCCTCTATAAACATGTACATCCTGAAGCCTATCCATCAACCTTTTATCCACCAATACATAATCTAACAAACTACTTTCATTACGTGCTATATCATACCTTGTATACTTATTTATCCTCTTTTTCATAAAATATGTATTACTTATTACCAAACCTCTTTCTACACATAGCTCAATTAACGGTTCCCCATTTACATTTACCCCTGGCACCCCAAATTTATCTACTACTCCCTCCACAACATTTTTTACCCACTTTAGCATCAAGATCTTCAACCACAAGTACTCTCTCACTTGGTTCAAAACTCCCCACACACTCAATCAACATTTCCCAAAATCTCTCTCTCTCCTCTACACTTCTATCTTCTCCAGGTGCATAAACACTTATTATAACCCACTTTTCACATCCAGCCTTTATTTTACTCCACATAATCCTTGAATTTATACATTTATAATCCCTCTTTACCTGCCATAACTGATTATTCAACATTATTGCCACTCCTTCTCTAGCTCTAACTCTATTTGAAACTCCTGACCTAATCCCATTTATTTCTCCCCACTGAAACTCTCCTACCCCCTTCATCTTTGCCTCACTTAAAGCCAGGACATCCAGCTTCTTTTCATTCATAACATCTACAATCATCTCTTTCTTATCATTCGCACAACATCCACGCACATTCAAACATCCCACTTTGACGGTTTTCTTCTTTTCTTTTTAGTAAATTTATACAGGAAAAGGGGTTACTAGCCCATTGTTCCCGGCATTTTAGTTGACTTTTACAACACGCATGACTTACGGAGGAATGATCCTTATTCCACTTCCCCATGGATATGAAAGAAAAAGAAATAAGAACAAGAACTATTAAGATAAATCAAAGAAAACTCAGATGAGTGTGTATACATAACTGTGTATATTTTTGTGTAGTGTGACCTCAGTGTAAGTAGAAGTAGCAGGACGTACCTGAATTTTATATATATATATATATATATATATATATATATATATATATATATATATATATATATACAAGCAACCACAAGGGGGAGAAAATGTTGCTCAAGGCAATGCAATGAGGAGACTGTAATTCAGGATAGCTTAAACAGGTGTGTCTAGAGACAGTCCAGCTAGTAAAGACCGTAGCTTGAGACCCCAGCTAGATCGCGACCTCGAGAAAGAATGAAAACGATAGTTAAACCCATAAGCCTAGCAAACATGATAGAACTAATATCTAACCCGTATAATCATGTCTTTTAATCAAAACTGATAGACATTGAGCTCCCATTTTGCTGCAAATATACTTGTACTTAGTTTGAATAGGGTTGCAAGGCAGCGATCAACTGCAGTGTGAAGAGTCTTTGGGTCAAAACACGTGCCTGTCGCAGAGATTTTCACGATGGGGCTGTTCTAGCTGGAATGTTTGTGAGCCAAGGTTTCAGCTGGTTTTGTTATGGTATACCACATGCTGGTGCCACTTTTTGTAGCTGGTGTCATTCAATTACCCCAACCAAATTACAAATATATTCTGGTAGAATTTCCTTTTCCAGTTCGTTGGATCTATTAAAGAAGGATAAATAGGCAGGCGAGGCTATCTTGAGATTCTGTACATATGCCCGGTTCGCCAAATCTGACTAGAAATGTGCCGTGCTTCCACTGTGATTTGTCCGGGGAAAGATTTACGACTGTTTGTAGCATGAACTTAAGAATATATATATATTAGCTCGACTTTAGTTTCAGGAATGGTAGGGGACTCTGGCATTTAACATGGCACACACTAAAACTTTTGAAACAGATTTTTGGTGAACCTATACAGATTGTGAATGACTGGTGAAGATCCATGGGGTTGTAGTTGGGTGTTTTGTAGATATTTGGTTGACTTTCGTTTCAGAACTATTTTTGATAAAAGTACAGTGTGTGTTGTTGAGTATAGTAACCTTTTATTTACACCTTAGGATGTGATCATATCTCGTGGAAACCAGTCATTATTAAACTTGGCAAGTATACTGGATGCAAATTAAGACGAGTGATAATTATGGGAAAAGTTTGCTGTGTCACGACTAAAGTTCCTTCAGGGAGGAGGAAAAAATATAAATTGGCCGGAGAGCTTAATAAAAAAAATATCTTTTCTCCTCCATCCATTCTAATTACGTGGACTCTAGGCTGTTTGCATTTTCCTTTCAGAGTATCTCTCCTCTTAAAATCTCGCTCGTTGTTTTGTTTTCAACGACACTAATTAAATTGCATACTCTGCCTATGTTTGCTGAGTCGTTTGTTCATTTTTTTGTCAAGTGTTGAGGGGAAAATTTGACTTGGATTGGAATTTATATTTATGATATTTAATAAAAATTAATCAGACATATTTTTTTTATAATTTTCATTTGTTTACTAGGTATGCCGTGGTTGGGCGGGAAATAAATTGTCTATCTTTGAGGTGAAGCACCATCACCAGCAGTATTTGTGATGGTGCTGGATGTTACCCCACAGAATAATGCAAGTGGGTTTTGAAAGCTAGTTATCGTCACAGCCGTCCCTGACCATTCCAGAATGTATGAATCTAGGAAAAAACACCGAATTTAATGCTGGATATATCGCCAAGATGAGCTAGTCAGTCAGTAGAAAGGAGGGGTTAGCAGTTCGGAGGAAGTCAGCCAGCCAGGAAGCAATATTAAAGTTGTAGCAATAGTAGTGAAGGGTGTTCTGGAGCCCTTCTTTACTTCTCAGGATTTTGGCATACTGAATGTTGGATCTTTAACCGTAATAATATTGGTAGAATTACCGACAATATGTTAAGTAAAAGGACACAAATGCAACTAATGTGACATTTTATTGTGGCAACGTTTCCCCTCCAGGAGCTTTCACTGTACTTTTATAGCATCCACTCAGATGCTATGTTAACCATCGGCATCTATATGCCAGCCAGCAACGCTTGCTGGCTGGCTAGCTGGCGGCCCTATGGCCAACATAACCATCACAGCCCGGTGAATCCGGTACTTGGCGGAGTTTTATCTTACAAACTTCTACACCTTTTCTGGCAATGTATGATATCTTACGGTAGAATATCGAATAGTCTGGGCACAATGCTCTCTTATTGTACATCTTATTGGCGTTTCTCCTCTCTTACTCTCTCTTTTTTACACAGTGTTGGGGTTAAGGATCTCTAACTTTATTGAACTCTCTCTCTCTCTCTCTCTCTCTCTCTCTCTCTCTCTCTCTCTCTCTCTGTCTGTCTGTCTGTCTCTCTCTCTCTCTCTCTCTCTGTCTCTCTCTCTCTCTGTCTGTCTGTCTGTCTCTCTCTCTCTCTCTCTCTCTCTCTCTCTCTCTCTCTCTCTCTCTCTCTCTCTCTCTCTCTCCCCCCCCATTACAGTGTTTTACAAGGTTAGGTTAAGATTATTAAATTCATTTACAAGCTAAGAGCTGTTACCTTCATCAGCTCATTTGAAAGTTTTTTATTATGAGACATACAAATATGGGACAGGATGAAGTTGGAGCCGTCTCGTGGGCCAGCAATTTCGTTGACATTATGTTGTACGAACATGTTCCAGACTGGGATCATCTTTGAAATAAATGATCTCATATGAAGTGATGTCCGGGAGAAGGGTACAGAGTGAAGGTGCTGCATGGAGCCCGACTTGTTGTGTGAAGCCTCTTCTCGCTGTCCTCAGAGTGCACCCAAGTGTGGTACTTTAACAATGTTGTCCTTATACATAACAGTAAGGGCACCCATATTCCTCCGGTATTGAAGGCTCTGCTGAAATGACAGATCTATCCAGACTGGGTCCAGGCGAGAGATGAGGTATCTTGCTCTGTTCTCTACTCTGTAAAGAAGTCGCAGATGAGATGGGGGGCAGGCAATCCAAGAAAGTGGAGGATACTCAAGGTGTGAGCTTACTTGTGCCTCGTACAGAATCTTGCAACCTCTAGTGTCAAGCAGATGCGAGATACGTCGAAGTGTTTCCTGGCTGCCTTGTTTGCCAGGTTTACAGCTGGTTCTTCATGGTCAGTTTGAAGTTAAATTTCACCCCAAGGATATCAGCTTCATCCCCAGGTACCAACTCTCTTCCATTCATTCTTGCCAGTGCCTAGAGACCATCATCTGTGTTTTATCAGGAACAAATGCGACCTGTCATCGTTTACCCCAGGCTGATATAGCTGTAAGCTGGTGATTGATGTAACTTAGAGCAGCTGGCATTTCCCCTATTGGATAAGTAAATGTCAGAGTGCAGTCATCTGCATATGCATGGTATTCTGGGATGATATGAAGAAGGTCATTGAAGTAGACATTCCATAAAATGGCCCAAGCACATTTCCTGTGGAACAGTTGCCCCACAGGATGTCTTGCTGACAGAGTCAGCAAGACATCCCTATTGGGGCACTTAGAAATCTACCTTGAAGGTAGATCTCTAATTGTAGTTCTCAATGAAGGTAATAAGTGAGGAGACTTAGTGTAGAACCTGCAATTCCCAGTTCTTGTAGTTTTTGCCAAGAGTCCCTGGTGCTATACACAGTCGAAAGCACCAGCTTTGTCCAGTGCTACTACACAGCTGACTTTGGTTTCATTCAGTAGCTGGTGCCACTTAGTGGATGTTTAACAACAGATCAGCAGTAGGGTAACCTTTTCTGAAGTCATATTGACGGTCACAAGAAGTGAGTGGTAGTCGAAAACTTTCATCTACCGTGTTATTATTGTCTCGAAGGATCTTGCCAGTGATTGACAGGAGTGACACTGGTCTGTACTTGCTAATTTCCGATCTGCTCTTCTTTTTTTATGAACAGGGACTACATTTGCCTCTTTTCACAGAGAAGACCATTTACAGTGTGTTAAGTAGTACTGATAGATGCAAGTTAGAAGTTTCTAGCTGATCTGCACATCTACTCATCAACCTTGGGCTCAACTTGTCTGGGCCCACAGCCTTTCTTGGTCCATCGATTTAAGGAGATACACCTCCTCGTGCCTTATTGTCACCACTGACAGCTTTGACATAGTTCTTGCAGCTAGCCAAGGAGGGTCCCTCGCGGGATCACGAACTTTCATCTTGGCAGTAAAGTGTTCGGCAAAGAGGTCAGCTTTCTCCTGACTTCTAGTAGAGATGGTCCCATCCTGTCGATTTAGAGGTGGAATAAGCTCATCGGGGCAAATAACCTTGTCTGTCCTTGACCAAGGACCACCAGGTTTTGGAACCCACTCTACCTGATGACAGCTTTCTTTTAGTGTTACCTCCCATTTAGAGATGGCTCACTTTTGAACTTTACCTATATGTCTATAGGCTTGCCTGTAGAGGTTCCTGTTTTTGGGTAGGGGGATGTCTCTTATACCTTCTTCAAGCCTTGTACTTAGCAGTAGCAGCCTCTCTCTCTTTTCTCTTGTCTCCCCTATCTCTGTCTCTCGTCTCTCCTCTCTTTGCTCCAACGGGTACATATTTGGGACTTTGAGGTATTTTGAGTAATTTAAGATGATTTAATGGCTTTTATATGGGCTGTAAGTGATCTCTTATGTCTGCTCCAGCTCAGCAATCTCTTCTGCCTTGAAAGGAGCCGTCGAAACTGAAGAATATTCTAAGCGAGAGATAAGTCAACAGGGGTAAGTGTTCGCAAAAAGGAGTAGAATTTTTTTTTCCCATTTCAAGAAGTATAAATAACAGAAGTCCTCGGGGCCATTCTTCAACTCTGTATATCGTTGGTTAGGCCTCATTTAGATTAAACTGCACAGTTCTGGTCACCGTATTACGGAATGGGTATAAATGCGCGGGAAAAACGCATAAAGAAGGTTGAAAAAATTTGGGATCCCATGTAGCAGAAATTTTTCCTACGAGGATAGTGAGGGCCCCTGAATCTGCACCTAGAAAGTCGTAAGAGTTAGGGATGATATGATTGAGGTGTATAAATGTGAAACAGAAATAAATAAAGAGGCTGTAAATAAGGGCTAAAAATACCTAACCAAGACAAGACTCGGCAATGGGTTAAAGCTGGGAAAATAGATTTGGTTTGGTAATTAGTTGTGGATGAGTAGAACAAACTCCCGAGTAACGTCTTTGAAGCTAAAACGTGTTTTAGTTTTAAATATAGGTTAGGCAATTACATGAGCTGATAAAGGAGACACTTGTGCAACATTTGGGTATCTTTTTTCCCGGGAAACGTTTCGCCACACAGTGGCTTCATTCCAATATAGAAAAAGTGGAAGATGAGGAGGAATTTGAGGTAATCAGTCCTTCAGCCGGGAGTCGATCTGTTCGGTCCATCAATCTAATAAAAGTGCAGCATATTTGCGGAGATGGAATTTATATACTGATAACGGGATGTAGTGGAGCAGTGGTAGTTTTTTTTCCAGGCCCCCCGGTGGATCAGGGCCTGACCAACCAGGCTGTTACTGCTGGCCGCATGTAGTCCAACTTTACGAACCACAGAAAGGCTGATCCGGCACAGATTTTAAGTATCTGTCCAGCTCCCTCTTGAAGGCATCCAGGGGCCTATTTGAAATTTCCCCCTTATGATTGGTGGGACTGTTGAACAGGCTTGGGCCCCGGACCCCTTATGGTGCTTTTTCCCCAGTGTACCAATGGCTCCCCTACTTTTCATTGGGGATATTTTGCTACCGCCTGCTCAGTCTTTTCTTTTGGTAGGGTGATTTCTGTGTAAAATTTAGGACCATTCCTTCTAGGGTTTTCATGTGTAGATTATGATATATCTCTCTCGCCTGGGTTCCAGCGATTACAAGTCAAGTGCTTGCAAGCGTTTTTGTAGTTGAGGTGTTTGATGGAACTTATGTGCAGTAAAGGTTCTCTGTACACTCTCTAGATCTGCAATGTCACCTGCTTTGAACGGGATTTTAAAGTACAGCAATATTTCAACCTAGATCATTATTGGCTTGGCATCTCTTGTTTTGAAAGTTCTCATTATCCATCCTGTCATTTTCTTTGCAGTTGTGATCGTGGCACTGTTGTGATGTTTGAAAGTGAGATCCTCCAGACATAACCACTCCCAGGTCCCTCACATTATTTTTCCGCTCTATTGTATAATCAGAGTTTGTAGTATACTCAGTTCTAGTTATTATCTCCTCCAGTTTTAGAAAACGGAGTAGTTGGAATTTGTCTTCATTGAACATCATATTGTTTTCCGTTGCCCATTGGAAAACTTGGTTTATATCTTCTTGGAGATTTGTCGTGTCCTCAATAGATGACAGTCTCAAGCAGATCCTAGTATCGTCTGCAAAGGATGGCACGATGCTGTGGATTACATCTTTGTCTATGTCTGATACGAGGATGAGGAATAGGATGGGGGCGAGTACTGTGTCTTATGGAATAGAGCTTTTCACTATGGCAACTTCCGATTTAACTCTGTTGACCATTACTCGTTGTGTTCGATTGGTTAGAAAGTTGAAGATCTATCTCCCAACTTTGCCAGTTATTCCTTTAGCACGTATTTTGTGCGCTATTACGCCAAGGGTTTTGCAAAGTCTGTGTATATTACATCTACATTCTGTTTTTCTTCCTGTGAATCCAAGACCATATCATAGTGATCCAGTAGTTGTGAGAGGCAGGAGCGACCTGCTCTGAACCCATGTTGCCCTGAATTGTGCAGTTTTGAGAATCCAAGAGGTTTGCAATCGTGCTTCTTAGCACTCTTTCAAAAATTTTTATGATGTGGGACGTAAGAGCTATTGGTCTATAATTCTTAGCTAATGCTTTGCTCCACCTTTATGGAGTGGGGCTAAATCCGTTGTTTTTAGTGACTGTGGAATTTCACCCATGTATAAGCTCCTTCTCCATAGTATACTTAGGTCACGCAAAGGGGTTTCTTGCAGTTCTTAATGAACACAGTTCCACGAGTCTGGGCCTGGGGCTGAGTGCATGGACATGTTGTCAATGGCTTTCTCAAAGACTATCGGAGTTAGGGTAAAATCGGAAATATGGCATACATTGATTTAGTTTGAGGCTCATACATGAAAAAATAATTTGGATTGTCGATCTTTAGACTGATTAGTGGCTCGCTAAATACAGAGTCGTACTGGGATTTCAGTATCTCACTTATTTCTTTGTTGTCACCTGTGTAAGTCCCATCTTGTCTGAGCAATGGCCCGATACTAGATGGAGCATTTGCCTTGTTTTGGCATATGAAAATAAATATTTCTAATTTTTCAATTTCACTAATCGCTTTTAGCTCCTCATGTCTCTCCTGGGTCCTGTAAGAGTTCTTTAACACGTTCGATACTTTCCACTTCCCTGGTCAGCGCTTCTTCCGTGTATCACATACTCTAGTGTTCTTGAGGAGCTCAGTGATTCTTCGTCGTCTTCTGTAGAGGAGCGCCTTTCTCTCTCCAGTTTACTTCTCTTCTTTCTTAGGGAATATGCCTTGAACATACTTCAGCTGCCAGGAAGTTGATCCTTTCAAATCACTGGTTTGGATCCATGTTATTTAAGATATCTTCCCATCATGTTTCATTTAAGATATGCTTCCCCTTGTCCCAGTTGATGTTCTTGTTGTTGAAGTCGTATTTGGTGAAAACACCTTCACAACTAAGTGCATTTTGCTGATCAGGACCCCTGTGCATGTAAGTCTGAACTTAAATTAGATTATGATAGGAATTAGTTGCTTTTGATATTGTTATGTGTCTTACCAGGTCCTCATTATTTGTGAAGATAAGGTCACGTGTGTTTTACCAGTCTTGTTGGCTCCACTATCTGCTGATTTACGGTGTGTTTATCGCACAGATTTAGTAGCTTATGTGTGTGTGACCTTTCATCTGCTCTGCCTCCAGCTGTTCTCAGCTGTACAGCTGGTGTCGAGGAATTCCACCTCCCAGCTGGCCTTGTGTAATGATTTAGAGAGCATCAGCAGCATTTTAGCACGTATCCATTCATAGAAAATGAATAAGTCAGTCCATGGTGTAAATATAAGTTTCAGATAAATATAATATTTTATATACGTGCGAAATTCCTAGTAAATATTTGTCTAGTAGCTATTGTACTCTCAAAAAAATCGAATTCTTGGATACCTCTTACTATCCAAGAATAAGGTGGCTGGACAAGGTGCCTCAGAGTAGTCTATCAGTCTATATTTGCATTAAGTAACAAAAACACTCACACTCACTCTCACTCAGAGTACACACAATACATAATATATTGTGCTAATATTTTGTTATGATTAGTTTAGATCATGCATAAATTATAACGGCCATTGCCCAACCACCTTTTTTTTTTTTAGTTTATGCCTTGTTAAAAGGTATGCATGCAGTTTTAATTATTAATCTTCATTTGTTAAGGATCCGAACAGTGTCTGCAATAATAATAATAATACATTATCCAATAATATGGTGTATTTCAACACTAAATGGCTGAATGTGCAGACCAGTGCATGAGTTTTTACTTTATTTTACAAACTGTATGAATATGAGGAGGAAGAGGATTTTTATGGTATGAATAGGTCAGTATTTCATGAGACGACTCTCCTGGGTATACCTCATAATATTTAAGGGTTGATATGAAAGTGGACTCCTCTTTTTCAATCCTGCTGTAATTTTTCTGACGCTTCCTCAGTTTTGCAGAGAAAAAGCATACTGATTCCATTACTTCTGCTGATTTCTGAAGAAACACAACACCTATGCCTACCTCACTAGCATCCACTTGTACAATGAAATGTGCTTTAAAATCTGGTCTCTGCAGTATTGGAGTAGGAGAGAGGAAATGTTTCAAATACTCGGAACCTCTCTGGCCTGTTTAATCTCAAACTTTTTGTTTTTACTTGTTAACAGTGCCAAGAAATGAGCAACACGTGAAAAATTAGAGCAAAATGTCCGTAAAATTTAGCCATGGGGCAGGAAATGCATCAGTGCTTTTCTACTCGTAGGGATCTCCATGTTATTAATAGCCTCTTATTTTGCTGTAATAGGGAACACCCCAACCTGTTCAGTGACATGACCTGGAAAAAAATTAATTTTGCCCGCCTGAATTCACTGTGAGCTTGACAGTTAAGTCTAACTGATGTAACTTGCTGAACAAAGCTTCCAGCCGCAAGTGCTGATCCCACGTACCACTGATTATGATTAGGTCATCTAGTTATGCTTCCACGCTGTGCAAACTATTCGTAATCTGAATTATGAGGCGTTGAAAGGTCGCAGGAACGTCTCTTATACCAAATGCAATAACTATATAATTTTACAAATCTTCCTTTATAATACAGGCAGAGACTTTTCTCTATCTGTTAGGGGACCTGAAAGTATTCCTTTAACAGATCCACCTTTAACACATTTTACATTGTACATTAGGTCAGTGATGTCACCTTATCTTGAAGTGAATATCCATCAGGCTTAGTTACAGCATTTACCTTATGATAATCTGTGTATGCATCTTTTTTCATTTGGTTTATGGAGAATACAGGGTAAAACCTACGGATTATCAGTTCAAAAAGATCGTTTTCCAATAGGAAACACACATCGATATGTAATAAATTGATATTAGATATGTTCGCACGATGCAGAGACCATATTAATGACATCCACATTGTGAAAACTTAAAGTATGTTTACTGACATGCGTCTTTAAATAAACAATTAAAATTAAAAATTAGTTACAACACTTGCTTGGCTTTACCTCTAGAGTGAAAAGACACATAGCGATATGAATTGCGCAACCTATCAATATTATTCAAGAAAACGTCACCATGAGATGTGTTATCTCATCAGGGTATATGGTCTACAGGATATTGTCTGAGTTTAGTGGATATGTGATTTATTCTCCCATATCTACGTCTGTTAGGCATATACACCTTATTATTATTTTCATTCAACTTCTCTTTGATTTTTAAAAGACCTGTGGCACATTTCCTGACAAGGATAAACACATCTAATGCAATATTTGGCCAATAAAAGTTATTGGCTATTTTTGCCAAATTTTTTTTAACACCTAGAAGGCCACCCATGGGACTGTTATACGACACTGTCATTACTTCGTGCTTTCATTTTACTACAAGCGCCAGGACACGTTTCATTTTCCATAATTGATTTTCCTAGTACCTGGCGGTGTTATTTTCCTCGTAAATATACCAGAGCAAGTTGTGTAATAAGTTGTACTCCTACTTATTGATTCTTGCTCGGAGACGGGCTGTGAACGAGCAAAGGCAAGCATGTTTTCGTGTCGTTGCTCATTTATTACATTAATAACTCACTGCGGAGCACAGAGAGATACTACGAGCAGGATTCCATTTGAGAGTCGCATGACCACGCCACATGCTAATTGAACAGGCAGTTCAGGCCGAGCTCGTGAGTTCCTTAATACCTCGACTCAATGCTCGTACAAAAATGCAGTGACTACATGACAGCTACCTCTGGAGAATGTTTTGTTATATAGAACATTGTGAGGATATATAGCTCTCCCTCAAAATATTTCTCAACCTACGTACATTCCCGACCAGTAAGTGTGCCTCATTACCTGGAAATGAATCGGAAACGTTTCGCCACACAGTGGCTTCATCGACTCAAGGTTGAGGTACTGACCACCTAAAACTCCTCCTGTTCTTCACGATTCTCCTTTGTATGGAATTATGAAGCCACTGTGTGGCGAAACGTTTCCTCAATAAAGATACCCAAGTGTTGCATATGTGTTTAATTTACCAAGCTGCAACATGCCTCCCAACCACCAAACTACACATCTACAAATCCCTAATACGTCCGCTGATAACTTACTCTCTTGCCCTCTCTCTTGCAGCCAAAACAAACTTACTTAAACTGCAGCGTGTCCAGAACAAGGCTCTGCGCTGGGTGCTTCATGTCAGATGGGAGGACTTCGCCACAAGCGAGTCTCTCCATGCCCAGTTAGACATCCCTTCGCTGAATCTGTACTGGAAGTCGCTCACTGACAGACAGATAGACAAATTTGAAACACGACATGACTACTGGACCTCTCTCCTTGACGAAGACATTCGCAGACCCACAAACCAACACAACCTTTTCTACTCCTTGTATGATCCTGCTCCTAACCCTATTTTCAAATAACCTTTGGATTCTATGACAGGTACCTTGGATTCTATGACAGGTACCTTGGATTCTATGACAGGTACCTTGGATTCTATGACAGGTACCTTGGATTCTATGACAGGTACCTTGGATTCTATGACAGGTACCTTGGATTCTATGACAGGTACCTTGGATTCTATGACAGGTACCTTGGATTCTATGACAGGTACCTTGGATTCTATGACAGGTACCTTGGATTCTATGACAGGTACCTTGGATTCTATGACAGGTACCTTGGATTCTATGACAGGTACCTTGGATTCTATGACAGGTACCTTGGATTCTATGACAGGTACCTTGGATTCTATGACAGGTACCTTGGATTCTATGACAGGTACCTTGGATTCTATGACAGGTACCTTGGATTCTATGACAGGTACCTTGGATTCTATGACAGGTACCTTGGATTCTATGACAGGTACCTTGGATTCTATGACAGATACCTTGGATTCTATGACAGGTACCTTGAGCTGTTCGTTTCTCTGACCCACTTTCACCTTAGCTGCTGGGTTAAGCCTTGGCTCAATTTCTACCTCCTCTCTAGCCCTAATCTTTACCTGTCCCGTCCTCCCGTTCACCCCACTGGAGTCTCACCAACAGGAGAGCCTGCTATTCCTGTTATCAAGTCTGTCCCACGATCGCCTTAGCTGCTGGGTTAAGCCCTGGCTCTATTTCTACGACTAAGAAGACTCCTCTCCAGCGCTATTCTTCGTCTGTACCGTCTTCCCCGCTCATCCCATTGGGATCTTACCTGAACTTATTCATTCATTCATTCACCTGGTCTTCAGAATCTCTACACCAACGGTGCTGAACACACGAACTCCAAGTCCGAGGGACTGATTACCTCATCTTTTGTATATAGTTCTACTCTTCATATTATGTCTTGGAATTTTGTATTGATAAAGCCACTGGATGGCGAAACGTCTACTATAAAGATACCCAGATGTTGCACATGTGTCTTAATCTCATCTTGTCGGTATTGTATACCACTCTTGTACAACTTGTCAGACACTGCAACATCATGGAATCTTGATTCTGAGGACATTACCTTCTTCACGGCTACGACTACTACTACTACTGCTACTACTACTATTACTACTACTAATACTACTACTACTACTGCTACTACTACTATTACTACTACTAATACTACTACTACTACTACTACTACTACCCATCTCTTTGGGTATGACCTACTTCCACTGGGGAATCCCGCCTACCAGTGACTATGCCCTCGTCTGCTACCCGTCCCTATCAGCTGACGCCTATTTAAGGTCAAGCCTTCTTACCTGATCTTCAGAATCTCTACACCAACGGTGCTGAACACACGAACTCCAAGGCCGAGGGACTGATTTCCTCATCCTTTGTATATAGTTCTACTCTCTTCAAATTATGTCCTAGAATTTTGTATTGATAAAGCCACTGGGTGGCGAAACGTCTACTATAAAGATACCCAGATGTTGCACATGTGTCTTAATCTCATCAGGATGTAGATGAATGGTTCAGAGAACAGACAAATTGATAAATTAGACACATATGCAACACTTGGGTATCTTTATTGAGAAACGTTTCGCAACACAGTGGCTTCATCAGATCCATACAAAGGAGAAGGTGAAGAACAGGAGGAGTTTGATGTAATTAGTCCCTCGGCCTTGAGTCGATGTAGTCAGTCCATCAATCTTGATAAGAATACAGCATATGTGCTAGGGAGTAGCTTATATACCGTAGGCAGGAGAGTGCAGAAGTCGTAGGTGGTGTCACATTTGTCCAATGTGGAAGTAGGTCGTGCCCAAGGGTTGGGCAAGTGAAGAATTCCCTGTATTAAGATCCCAAGATATAAATCCCAGTAATCTGTTTGCCTTATTACGTACGCTTAGGCATTGCTGTCTTGGTTTAAGGTTGCTGCTTACCATAACCCCTAAGTCCTTTTCGCAATCTGTATGGCTAAGTTCTACATTATTTAACTTATAAGTGCTTGGGTTATGGACATTCCCGAGCTTCAGAACCTTGCATTTATCTACATTGAACTGCATCTGCCTCTTTTCCGACCAGGAATTGAGTTTGTCTAAATCCTCCTGAAGTTGCCTGACATCTACATTTGAATCAATTATCCTACCTATCTTCGTGTCATCGGCGAATTTGCTCTTATCACTAGTAATTCCCTCATCAAGGTCATTGATATATATCATAAACAACAACGGGCCTAAGACTGGTATCTGTGGAACGCCACTTGTTACAGATCCCCACTCGGATTTAACCCCATTTAACCACACTCTCTGCTTCCTATTGGTGAGCCATGACTCGATCCATGACAGCACTTTTCCCCCAATTCCATGAGCTGTCACTTTCCTTAACAGTCTCTGGTGTGGTACTCTATCAAAAGCCTTACTAAAGTCTAAATAAACAATATCGAATTCTTTATCGTGATCAACAGCCTCAAAAGCTTTACCGAAGAAAGTTAATAAATTAGTTAGGCAGGAACGGCCCCTCGTGAATACATGCTGAGTATCATTAATCAAATTATGTTTATCCAGATGGTTTTTTATAAAATCAGCTATAATTGACTCTAGTAATTTGCCTACAATTAAGGTCAGGCTTATTGGGCGGTAATTTGACGTAGTGACTTATCCCCTGCTTTAAAAATAGGAATTACATTAGCCATCTTCCACATATCAGACACTACACCTGTTTGAAGAGATAAGTTAAAAATGTTAATTAATGGTTCACAGAGTTCCATTTTGCATTCCTTAAGAACCCTTGCAAAAAGTCCATCAGGACACGGCGATTTATTTTGTTTCAGGCGGTCTACTTGTTTCATAACCATTTTCCTAGTGACTGTAATATTACATAATTTATCATCTTCAGGGCTACTATAAAAATTAATTACTGGGATATTATTAGTGTCTTCCTGTGTGAAAACCGAGAGAAAATAATTATTAAAAATAGAGCACATATCATTCTCCATGTCAGTAAGATGCCCAGAGTTATTTTTAAGGGGACCTATCTTATCCCTAATTTTTGTTCTATAAACCTGGAAAAAACTTTTGGGGTTAGTTTTTGAATACCTAGCAACTTTAATTTCATAGTCCCATTTAGCTTTTCTTATCCCCTTTTTAATGTCCCTCTTAATCTCAGTATACTGATTTATAAGATGACCCTCACCTCTTTTTATGCGCCTATAAATTCCTTTCTTCTGCCCTAAAAGATATTTCAGCCAATTATTCATCCATTTTGGGTCATTTCTACTTGATCTAATTTCTTTATATGGGATAAATGTTCTTTGGGCAGCCTGTATAGTGTTCAGAAAACTGTCATATTGATAGCTCTCTTCGTTACCCCATTCCACATGATAAGTGTTCTCTAAGCCCATTGTAATCTGCTAAGCGAAAATCTGGGACCGTTACTGAGTTATCCCTACTATCATACATCCATTCAATGTTAAAGGTAATTGATTTGTGGTCGCTTGTGCCGGGTTCCTCTGTAATTTCTAAATTAATAACAAGGGTTTCCTTGTTTGCCAGAACCAAGTCAAGTAGGTTATTTCCCCTTGTTGGTTCTGTCACAAACTGCTTCAAAAAACAATCCTGAACTACTTCTAAAAAGTCGTTAGTTTCTAAATTTCCTGTCAAGAAATTCCAATCAATTTGACTAAAGTTAAAGTCCCCTAGAATTACTATGTTATCATGCCTTGTGGCATTAACAATTTCCTCCCAAAGTAGTCTCCCTTGTTCCCTGTCTACGTTTGGAGGACGGTATATCACACCTAAAATCAGTTTTTTACACCCCTCTGAAAATTCTATCCAGACAGACTCTGTATGTATTATTTCAGACTTTATACCCGTTTTTATGCAACAATTTAAGTGATCACGGACATAGATTGCCACCCCACCCCCCTTCCAGATACTTCTGTCTACTTGGAACAATTTAAAACCCTGAATGTGACATTCAGCAGGCATGTCCCGATTTTTCATATTAAACCACGTCTCAGTTAATGAAAAAACATCAATATTACCTGCACTTGCAACTAATCTCAATTCGTCCCAATTAGACCCAAATTATTTACATAAAAAATAAAAATATATTTAAAATTAATTGCAAATTTTGAAACAACGATTTTACCCAACCATTTATCTTATCACAGGCACTCACGCATATTCAAGCTGCCAAAGGGGCCAATATAACATGTTTTAAATATTTAAAAGAGGGTAATTCCGCAGCTATTTTGATTACACAGGAATGCGTTGGCAAGATACTCTGGGGCATGACACCTTCCCTACCTCTTCCATTTACTTGTTCTCTCTACTTTCTTTATCCAATGGAAAAATAAACACATAAGTAGTATAATGTGATCCTTTATTGACAACGTTTCGCCCACGCAGTGGCTTTATCGAGTCACAAACAGATCTACCGGGATAAAAGATACATGAGTATTTAAAGGATTTAGTCAGGTGGAGAATGCTGGGTCAGGTGGAGAAAGCTGCATGTGACAGTCTTCAAAGTAGGGTGATGGAGTCTTAAACCTTGAGTAGCTTTAAAAGAGATTGGACAAGAAATGCCTGTGTTCAACACCGAAATTCACACAAGCATTTAATCAACTACAGAAACGCAAGACTCATCGCCAGAGAAGACAACACTCAATACCGAAGAATCCTGGAATCATCACTTATCTGTATATCCAACAACTTCAACCAGAACAACGGCTTCTACAACATAGCTGAACCTATTGCCAAGAAACTTCTTCATCGCTTTCCCACACAGAACTTAAGTATGGAACACTGCAGAAGGTCTACCCATATACTTGTCACGTGCAGCTTTCTCCACCTGACTAAATCCTATAAATACTCGTGTATCTTTTATCCAGGTAGATCTGTTTGTGAGTCGATAAAGCCCACTGTGTGGGCCAAACGTTGTCAATAAAGGATCACATTATACTGCTTATGTGTTTATTTTTCCATTGTGTCGGTATTTTATACCATTTATTTTCTTTATCCAATTTGTTCCACCCATATTTCTGTCTCCTGTTTAATATACTTCCTTCATCCACCTGCTTCGCCCATTTTTTCTTCATCAAATTGTATTACCACCTTCCTCCCTCCCCTCCACCCTCTTTAGCTCCGGTTCCACCCACCTTTAAGTTATTGATTTTTTCTAGACAGTCTTCATTAACCCTGCAATTTTGTTTTATATCTTAGACAATATATGAAGTGAGACGTCTGTCTTCCAAGCTTAAATGGGGTGACCAAAACTTAGCTCGTAAATAAAAAAATGAATAAAAGCAAGATAAGAATAAAGAAGATAAAATGAAATAGTAAAATTAGTAAATAAACCAGGTGAAGAACTAAAAAAAATAACATTTTCTTTACTGACACGTAGACTGCGAGGAGACGTAATCCAAACCATAAAATTATTGAAGAAATTCAGAATACTCATAAAAATTACTGGAACACAGGAATGTTCTGTAACGAGAAATAACAATATGACAATGAAAACAGATGCGAGACAAACGTGGGGAGTTTTCCCCCCCTACCGCCGCAGAACACTGGCATAAATTATATTTCTCTGTTGCCAGTGTAAACACAATTCAGACTTTCAAAAAACGGTTCAATAATTCGATTTAAAATAATTAAAAAAACTCGAGCTTGTTCTGAGATTTGTTCCATGTTTTCTAAAAATATATCTGGAGAAGTGTCCCTCCTCCCCTAACCTGAGTATGGTGTGTAGTGGACGGCAGCTCCCTGATACCTCACGGAATTATTACTGTAAAATGATTGTAATGTTCTCCCTCGTGTGTAGCATGTCTCGACACCAGGAAATAAATAAGTCATTGTAGTGGTAGCACTCGTATTTGTGGTAGTGGGAGTAGTAGTAATAAGAGTATGTAGCAGTATTGATAGTTGTAGTAGGTGGTGATTGTAATAGTATTAATAAAAGTAGGTGGTGGGAATAGAAGTAGGTGGAAGGAATAGTTATAGTAGATGATAGTAACAGTAGATGGCGATGATAGTAGTAGAAGTAAAAATAGTTGGTTATTAGAAGCAATAGTAATGTGTTGTGGTAATAGGTGGTGGTGATAAAGCAATGGTAATAGGAGTAGGTGGTTGTATTACTAGTGACAATAAAATTAATAAAATAAAATTAGTTTGTGACAGTAGTAATAGTACTTAAAGACTACTATTTTTATTAGTAACCCAGGATGGGTTACTGCAGAATGGGCGTAGGTGAAATGAGGAGGCAAAAGTCTCCTCTGAAGAAAGAAAAAAAGTGAGGACAGAATGAAGCTTTAAGAATGAAGAGGAAAGACGACAGATGAAATTAAGAGAATTCATTCACTTGATGGCGCCACATACGGCTCCTCTCTCTCGAGAGAGAACTGGGGAACTTGACAAGCGTACTACAGTCACAAAAATTACACTGTGTAACCCTTTCCTCTACAGTAACATCAACAACGCTTGTATATTACATCATAACACTGTTTCACAACGTACGGATTGGCCAAGGGCGAGCAGGCTTGTCCATGAAAATGACAAGAATAAATAAAAATGCCAAAAATTGGCTCTCATTTATAGCAAAGACACCAGGGAAGTCACCAGTTGGTGTTCCGGACCCCTGGCTCTCATGCTTCTCAATACACACCGCCCTGGTGAGAGTGACACAATTACAGTGTCATGGTATTTTTTGGAGGAGTTTTCGTCCGCTTGGAACTTTATTAGTTGTTTCCTACCGAGACAGGTGAAACGTGAGGCTATTCAGCAACTGAAGAGAGGTCCGTGAGGTGTAGTGTGTTCAGCATTATCTGCAAGAAAGGGTGAGGTCACCTGTGAGTAGGTGGAATCTTAGATGAGTGTCTCGGTTTTAGGTTGAATCAACTTTGCTTAAACCTCGGAGATGGTGAAAGGCCTTGAGTTTTGTGAAATGGGTGATTTAAGCTGATTTCAAAGAGTGCTACGTCAGTCTGCTTTTTTGATAACTAATCATGCTTCAAGGAAGTTCAGCAGATGGTTATAGAAGCTGAGCATGCTGAACCTGGGCTTTGGAAGGTCTGTTCTTGTGAACGTGTGTAGTAATGATCATTTTCTTCTCCTGGAGTCGGCAGGATTCTTCCCTTCAGTCATGAGGAAATCCATTAAACTAGATATGAATAATATAAATATATATATTAACATTGACACATAAGCTGTATCAAGAAACTTGCTAAATCTAAAAAAATTCACGATACCGCCACTCTTGAGAGGTCTCTAGGTAATTAGGTCTAATACATCTAATAAATGCTACCTGCCCCCTTCACTGTGTTGCAACATATTTTTTAGGACTAAAATCATCAGATAGAAGGGTGCCAAGGTACCAAAATTGTGCCCTTATAGGGCTGTTTTAGTAAGACGTCGCCAATACGTTACGGCCGATGTTTGGTCGTCTATAATAAACAAACGCTTAACATGTTTCAGTATATTCACTACTTATTAATATTGTTTTTGTCTCGCAGGCGTTTACTTGATCATGCGACGGTTAATGAGGACTGTGTGCCCGATTTTCCACATCTACCGACATTAAGCAACGCACTAATTATATTTGCTGGCATTAAGCACAGTTCATTAGGTGTCACGCATGCAACTGCACGCCCGTGGGCTTGGGGGGAGGCGTATCCGCCCAGCTCCTTGGTCTGGTGCCATGTTTTTACTACACCAGGACCCGTTAGCTTACCAAGACGGCCAGGACACTGCTTTCAAATCTTCAACCTACCATCAGAGGCCTAGCTTTGGCAGGTATTACCATCATCAGTCAGCTGTTATAATAAACGGTTTTACAGCCATGAGTTCAGAATTAATGACCTAAGACCCACTAATGGTCGGTTCTTGAGATGGATTGGGCACCTAGGATGACTAGGAAGGTATTTAAATCAGGGTGGAGGGAAAAAGGGCTAGGGTCGACCCATGACGACCTGAAAGACTGTGCTAAAGAAGACTTTACATCCAACAGGTTTGTGTGAGCGCGTTGGGACTGGAGTGTAAGTAAATGATTTTTGAGACGAAGTGCTGTTGGAGTGTGAGCAATATATCATTTATAAAGGGGGTTCAGATGAATGGTTAGCCGGACGTAAGTCCTGAAGGTGGAAAGTGCAGTGCCTGCACCCTGAAGGAGGGCTTGATGGATATTGTAGTTCGGAAGACTATCTGAAGTGTGATATAAGCGAGCTTCTGGCAAGACGGCGATTGAATGAGTGATGGTGAATGTTTTTTTACTTTCTTTTGGTCACCCTCGGTGGGAGACAGCTGGTGTTAAAAAACAGCAACATTAATATCAGTCATGTCTTGGGTCTTTATCTTACAGCGTGTATTATTTATCGAGGGCCAACCAGTGAGAGCTGGATGCATTTGGTGGGAAGCATCGTGCCGGCTCTTATTGTACCATGCTACTTTTCTTTTCTTTGAGAGCTGCAATTTGCTGGGCAATAATCGGCCTCTTTCCCTCCACTTATTAAAGCAACTTATTTTCCACACTTTTCTGCTACTCCATGGACAATATATCTTACCCATAAACCCCTATCTCACCTAAAGACCCTCCATACCACTCCATAGACCCTCATTCCACCCCATAGACCCCTCCGTTCCCCCTACAGACCATCCATTCCATCCTACATATCCTCCATTCACCCCATAGGCCCTCTGTCTCACCCCATAGACCCTCCATCTCACCCCATAGACTCTCCGTCCCACTATAGACCCCCTCCATCTCACCCTAAAGAATCTCTATACCACCCCATAGACCCCATCCCACACTATAGTCCCTCTATCACACCCTGTAGACCCTCCAACCCATTCCCAAAGACCCTCCATCCCACCCAAAAAACCATCCATCCCCCCCATAGACCTTCCATCACACCCCATAGACTTCATCCCCCCCCCAATAGACTTCCATCACACCCAAACCCCCCACCCGACCTATAGACCATAAGAACATAAGAATGGAGGAACACTGCAGAAGGCCCCTGGCCCATAAAAGGGAGGTCCTTATCAAACCCCCCTTCCTGAATTTCTCCCGTACTCCGACACTAATCAAACCCAGCCCCCCCCCCTATATTTGTCCCAAACTCTTTTAAAGCCACCGGTCCCGCCTCTATCACCCTACTTGGAAGATTGTTCCACGCATCTACAACTCTGTTCGAGCCGTACTTGCCTATGTCCTTTCTAAATCTAAATTTATCCTTTAAACTTTTTTTGGTTTTTTCTTGGTTCGATATCCTCGTAATTAATATCTCCTTTGTTTTTTCCCCCTCATCCCCTTGTACACCTCGATGATATCTCCCCCCTTCCGTCTCTCCAGAAGTGGGAAAATTTAACGCTTAATCTATCTTCATACGGGGGATTTCTTATACTTAAATCATTTTTGTCATTCTTCTTTTTTGTTCTCCAATGAATCAATCCATCCCAAAAAAAGGAGACAAAATAGTGAAACCAAAGAGGTCTCACTAGTGATGTATGACTGTAAAAAAACTTTTGGCCTTTCCTTTTTGAAATAAATCCAGTAATCTGTTAGCCTTTTGCGCACATTGGCCCGTTGTCTTGGCTTTAGTTTTTGCTTTTGCCCCCT
>WNWK01011698.1:0-63266 GCA_009830355.1 Cherax destructor | reverse complement strand
AACACTGCAGGTCCTTTAAGTCACACAAGGTTTTAAACTATCACATACTTTGAAGACTGTCACATGCATTCTCCACCTGACCCAGCATTCTCCACCTGATTAAATTTTATAAATACTCATGTTACTCTTTTTCCAGGTAGATCTGTCTGTGACTCGATAAAGCCCACTGCGTGTGCGAAACGTTGTCAATAAAGGATCACATCATACTGCTTATGTGTTTATTTTTCCAGAAATTACTTTTGAGATCAATACCCCGTTACACCTAGATAAAAGTAAATTATTTATTCACTTTAGAATTTTATCTAAATAACATGATTTTTTTTTTTCAAGATGCAGAAACAGTTTGTAATCTATTAATTATTCCATACATGACTAACTTTGATAATGTTTTAGCTATATACTCCATATCATTACCTGGCACTGAGAGAGCACTGAGGTCAACATGTGGTACGAGTTTAAATATAACAATGGGTATATTTACATAGCAGAGGAAAATAAGGGAGCTCAGGATAGCTCCTTATAGGATTCCACCTGCTATCGACAAAGGGTTTGACTTTGTGCTCTTAAATTACAAATGAACAAGTCTACAGATGCTGCGTCAATAGCTTGATGTTGTTCCACAAATTATGTCGATCTCATTGTGCCCGAAATAGCTTTCCTGCTGTTCTTCAGAAGGAGAGTACAGTTATTGACAAGGACAGTTGTGTTGTTGGAGAGACTCAAATTAATATAGAGCATTCTTTAACAGGGATAAGAAGGCAAGACAGAGAGTGTTTCCATGGAGGAAGTACATGTGATGGAGGTAATAGTTTAGATAATGTCAGATCAGGAAATGGGAACAACCTCATTACCTGACTCAGCACTAGATGCAATGATGTTGGAAAATACAGGAGAGAAATGTTTGCTGGCCAGGTACAAGACACTTAGGGAGCCAGAGACGGGTCATCGCAAGACCCGTGCCAGGACCCCAGTCTTGGCCAACATTATACATACATACATTCTTTTTGTTAGTATGACTTTGTAAATGGTCCAAGTCGGACCGAAACGTCGTCGTAAGCTCCTCTCTCCTATGTGTATTGTTCCAGTCACGGTATTGTGCCTTTTTTTTGTTATTTAAACAAGGTATAAATAGTGACAATTTGCTGATGACTCTAAAATAGAAGTAAAATTATTTCCGATTAGAAACAGAAAGCTACAGAATGGCCAGGATAAATGAAATAGAATACCGTGGTTGCAAAAATTTGCCAAAAAATCGCACCATTTCGGTTCGGTAAGTCACAACCGAGCCGAAAAAGGGAGAGAAGGCCTGTAGACAACTCAGTAGTGGGGAAAAAGAGCAGAGGTAGAAATAATAATAGTAGAAAAGTGTGGCAGTATTGTGATAGTGGTGTATGTAGAAACAGAGGCAATAATAATAGAAGTAGTAGATAAGGTAGAAACAGTGGTAATAACAATAATGAGGTAGTAGCAGTACAAGTGGTTGAAGTAAAATTCTAAGGTGCATTAGTGGTGAAAAATGTTGATGTTGTAATCGTAGTACTAGGAGGAATAGTAGTATTAGAAGTAGTACAAAAGAGAAAAATAAAATAGGAGCACTACAAGAGATCTCTTGTTCCACACTGGGAACGCAATGAGAGTAAATTATATTTTACAGCGGTGGAGAATGAAGTAACTCAACTCTCTAACACCTGTCCCAAAGGGTATACAAAAAATCAGCAGTGGGCCAACTGGCTCAAACTAGGAAGGAAAGAAATCAACAACGATGATATTCACAAGGCAGGGAAGGCAAACAAGATGTAGAAGACATGTGCAAGGGAAAGGAGGAGGCAAAGGTCTAGTCAAGTTATGAATGTTAAGATTATGAAGATTGGAAAAGTGGGGAAAGCAAAAAAAAAAAAAACAGATTTCACCGGAGAAGTGAGTCTGGGGGAGGTAAAAAGACCCGTTTAGCACAAGAGTAGGAGACAGTAGCACAAGAGTAGGAGACAGTAGCACAAGGTAGGAGACAGTAGCACAAGAGTAGGAGACAGTAGCACAAGAGTAGGAGACAGTAGCACAAGAGTAGGAGACAGTAGCACAAGAGTAGGAGACAGTAGCACAAGAGTAGGAGACAGTAGACAAGAGTAGGGGGACAGTAGCACAAGAGTAGGAGACAGTAGCACAAGAGTAGGAGACAGTAGCACAAAGTAGGAGACAGTAGCACAAGAGTAGGAGACAGTAGCACAAGAGTAGGAGACAGTAGCACAAGAGTAGGAGACAGTAGCACAAGAGTAGGAGACAGTAGCACAAGAGTAGGAGACAGTAGCACAAAAGTGGAGACAGTAGCAAGAGTAGAACAGTAGCACAAGTAGGAGACAGTAGCACAAGAGTAGGAGACAGTAGCACAAGAGTAGGAGACAGTAGCACAAGAGTAGGAGACAGTAGCACAAGAGGGGAGACAGTAGCACAAGAGTAGGAGACAGTAGCACAAGAGTAGGAGACAGTAGCACAAGAGTAGGAGACAGTAGCACAAGAGTAGGAGACAGTAGCACAAGAGTAGGGAGACAGTAGCACAAGAGTAGGAGACAGTAGCACAAGAGTAGGAGACAGTAGCACAAGAGTAGGGAGACAGTAGCACAAGAGTAGGAGACAGTAGCACAAGAGTAGGAGACAGTAGCACAAGAGTAGGAGACAGTAGCACAAGAGTAGGGAGACAGTAGCACAAGAGTAGGAGACAGTAGCACAAGAGTAGGAGACAGTAGCACAGTAGAATAGTAGGAGACAGTAGCACAAGAGTAGGAGACAGTAGCACAAGAGTAGGAGACAGTAGCAAGAGTAGGAGCAGTAGCACAAGAGTAGGAGACAGTAGCACAAGAGTAGGAGACAGTAGCACAAGAGTAGGAGACAGTAGCACAAGAGAACGTAGAAAGAGAGGCAGTGCAGTAGCAGTGCCAAGAGTAGGAGACAGAGCCAAGAGTAGGAGACGTAGCAAGAGTAGAGACAGTAGCACAAGAGTAGGGAGACAGTAGCACAAGAGTAGGAGACAGTAGCACAAGAGTAGGAGACAGTAGCACAAGAGTAGGAGACAGTAGCACAAGAGTAGGGAGACAGTAGCACAAGAGTAGGGAGACAGTAGCACAAGAGTAGGGAGACAGTAGCACAAGGTAGGAGACAGTAGCACAAGAGTAGGGAGACAGGCACAAGGTAGGAGACAGTAGCACAAGAGTAGGGAGACAGTAGCACAAGAGTAGGAGACAGTAGCACAAGTAGGAGACAGTAGCACAAGAGTAGGAGACAGTAGCACAAGAGTAGGAGACAGTAGCACAAGAGTAGGGAGACAGTAGCACAAGAGTAGGGAGACAGTAGCACAAGAGTAGGGAGACAGTAGCACAAGAGTAGGGAGACAGTAGCACAAGAGTAGGGAGACAGTAGCACAAGAGTAGGGAGACAGTAGCACAAGAGTAGGGAGACAGTAGCACAAGAGTAGGGAAACAGTAGCACAAGAGTAGGGAAACAGTAGGGTCCAGTGTCCACAGTGGATACAGTGGTGCCTATGCTAACCTTCCTATGGTGTAGAAATATACCTAGTTGGATGAATCTTATTGAAGCTAGCTGGCCCAGTGGCTTACGCGACGGTCTGGAGTTCTGAGACTCTTTGACCGCGGGTTCGAACCCCACCCGTGGTATGGTTTGTTTGCAATCGTGTCATTACGATTTCGTGAGTCAAGAGTATGGAAAGTTTCTAAAATCGTAAGGACCGTCAATGCGAGAGACGGAGTAGTGGAGATTTCAAAGTCGAGAAAGTGAGGATCGTAGATCCTCCTTTGTGAGGATCTACGATACTCACAAAGGAGAAAGGAGTACTAAAAGAAAAAATAAATACTAAAAACGGACTACATTACCGTTAATATCTTAACAGCGCTGAAACTCTGCATAAAATATTCTTGCAATTCACTATAACATTCTTAATCTGTATGTTCTTATTAATATACTCATAAGAAAGTGTGAAAATCGCAGGGGTTATTGAGTACCTAATAAATGTGAGGCAATCAAGGTTGATCAATGCATGAGATGGGTAACCCCAATTTCTTGGATGAAGAGCTCTTTCTTTGCATAAAGGAACCCTCTGGAAGAACTTTATATACCTAAAGCTTCCACTGAGTATCACCAGTAATTTTTCAGATCTCTCGCCCTTGCTTGCAGACAAGATGTTTGTACATAAACACTTCATTGCTTGTCATCAAGTCTTGTAATGTTCTGTCTTCTTTATAAAGAACGTGGCATTGAATAGTTAAGGAAATTAGGTTTAAGTCTTTCTATTATGCAAGGGTCATTGTTAAGGCTGCATGTAACCTGTTCACTACCAATCAAGAATACTTTACTTCCACACGAGAGAATCTACACTGAGATACAAACATCTCAGTGAGGATACACTGAGAAATAAATACATGTGTATATACAATGATACACAGCTCTGGGTGTATGTAAACTAAGGGATATATGCCTCTCACTCTATATATAAGCTGAGACACACGTGTCCTGGTGTATATATCCTTGTGGAGGTACTAAAACATACCGATACACTCTTATAACATAAGAATTACTCTTAGTTTTATACATTTTCCGTAATTACACAGATTTAAAAAATAGTAGATTAAAGTGAATCTTAACCTAAATTGACAAACAAAGTTTTTATAGGAACGAAATAACCTGCTAAGTTTTCAAAATATAAATACAAATACACACATGTATTTACAAGATTACAAATATATACTAGTAAGCATATAAATGATTAGAAAAGAGCACGAACCTATAAAAGCACACACACACACACACACATATATTATATATATATATATATATATATATATATATATATATATATATATATATATATATATATATATATATATATATATATATATATATATATATAGGATAATTTCATGCACTCTTATTGTCAAACGTGCAAAAAAATTAATAGACGAGAAGAATGTTTTATGCTTTTAACAAAGTTCTTTAATTTCTAACTTCTCTTCTTTCACTCGCTCATTTGTAATTTATTAAAACACTAAAATATCTATCATTCTTGTCTATTGTAAAATGCTATGGAGAGAGAGAGAGAGACTATGGACAGATGGCTGGAGGTTGCTAGTGGCTGTACAGTCGATACCCGGACATTAAAGGTATCAGCAGTAGGCAGTTCTTGTTAAGACCAGTGTGAGGGCCAGAGCCAAATGGATGGCGAGGTGCATGCTGGGAATGACTGGCCCTCTGTTGTAGAATGGACAGTACGGACACTGAAGACAGAAAAAAACACTTTATTGTTGATCATCCAACTAATTATCCACTCAACTCATTTACACAGAATATAAAACTTTGCGTCTGGAGCTGAAAACAATATTTACAATAGTTATTTCTCAGAAGAGTGACATTTTGGACTTCTGGTAGTGTCTTGACCACAGTGGCGAACTCTCTCTTTTTGAGACATTTAAAGTCCTAAGCTTTACTTGCACCACATAAATGTGAAGAATTAGCTGCTAGGTGTTACTGGTCAAGTTCAGTTCTGTTGCCCCCTTTATCTCTCCTTTTACTGTTATCCTCTTATTACCCAACCATGTATATGTTCGCCAGTACAACATTAAGTAGGGAATCCATGGACAGTCCAAAAGTCTGTTGAAAAAGACTAACACAAAGTTTCAGCCAGCGATTTCATCGACCTTATTGGACTGTGAGTTGGTTTCACATGCTTCTCTTTTGAAAATTATCTTTTAACAAACTTGGACTAGCCAGTTCTCCACTTAGTGGTGTGCTGACGAACTTTTACATGGAATATCTAGAAGCCAAGCGATTTTCCTCTATTATTCCCTCTTCAGTCACCTGGCTCAGTTATGTTTACGACATTCTCAACGCAACTCCCAGACGCTTCGACGTTCCTGCTCTTCAACACAAGCCTCAACCAGGTCGAGCCCTTAATCTATTTTACACTAGAAGTTGACGACACTCTTCCTTTGATGTTCTACTCTGTAAAGCTGACCACGAACTTCATTTAAAGTCTCTGTTATTCTCTCGTCAAGGTCATTATTGTAAAACCGATCCTTGTGGAATGTCAACGTGTGACTGGTCCCCATTAGATTTTACCCCATTTATACAAACTCTCTGCTTTCTTTTCGTGAGTCACGCTTCCTTTCAGACTGATGCTATCCTCCTTACCATGAGCAGCTGCCTTTTTAAACAGTTTTTTGTTTGGTACTCATCAAAAGATTTACTAAATCCAAATAAACAGCATCGTATTCTTTATCATGATCCATTGCCTCAAATACTTTACTGAAGAATATCAGTAAATTTGTCAGGGATGAACAACCCCTTGTGAATCTCTGTTGACTCAATCAAATTATGCTCATCAAGGCTGCTTATCATATCGCCTATATTTGAATCTATTGTTTGATGCTTATTGTTGAGGATAATTTTACTGGGAGGTCGTCTGATGGCAATGACTTATCCCATGATTTAAAGATTTAAATTATTTTAGCCTTCTACGATATTTCCAGCTCTAACCCTGTTAGGAGTGCTATATTACAAATACTAGCTAGTTGCTCACTAAACTCCAGGAAACCAAATTTTTTTCAATATGTCAACCTGTTTAATAACTACATCGCTAGTGACATGATATTACATGAATTTTTACCCTACGTTCACGATAATAATAATAATAAGGATGTCGTATGTGCTATGCGCTTAAAAATAAAAAATATTTCTGTTATTGTCAGTAAGCTGTCCAGAGTTAGTCTTAATTGTACCTAACTTTTATCTAGCTTTTGTTCTGTCTGCTTGTAAAAGTCTTTTTGGATTAGTCTTTGATTCCTTTACAACTATAATTACATAGCCTCGTTCAGTTTTCTCTTCCCCTTTTAACTTGTCTCTCAATGTATTAGTTCACCAATACTCCTATCAGTTTGGATGACATGGGACTGTTATTGATTGCTGACTCTCTTTCAGGCAGAAAAGGGAAGGAATTTTCAGAGTTCACAGCAGTCTTCTGGACCTTCCTTATCTTCAACTACAGCCCTTTTTTATCCCACCATCTCCCAGTCATTGTGACAGGTCCTATCGTGGCTGGTCTGACTCTTCCTTGGTCTTGGGGATTACCCATTTACTCCCATCTTAGTCGCTAATCATCTTCCTTGCTGCCTATAGTTCTTGCTTAACCTGGAGGTACAGATGATCACAACTCAGGTGCGCCGTCCTTACCACATAAGGAAGCTATAAACTGAATATGCTAAGCAGAACTTGACCGGAAAAAGGTCATCTTCCACTGCTTACTGGGAGTTTCGTCCATGCCAGTTAAGGAGATTTTTCAGTAATTAATGTTCAAATTAGTTTGTTAACTGTGTTTAAAAGCTAAGTTCGCAGGCTTTGTTTAAAAAGCAGAACAAATTCATGTTACTGGACGACGTGGTTGGAACCAGCTCACTATTGTTACAACAGTCTCATTCACTAACAACCTGACTGATCAAAAACTGTGTCGCGGATGTGTGGGAGGAGGATCGATCCTTCACCTGAACTTACGCTTACCTATATGGGCTAAGAGCTTCATGAAAAACATTGCAACCATACATAATGAGCGCATTATTCAAACTGTTTTTTAATATAATAATTCCAACTCTTATTACAATTCTGCGTATGTATACTTGAAAGTAGATGAACAAGATATAGAGGAGATATTATCACAGCATACAAAATACTTAGTGACATAGGGTAAATAAACGTGCGTTAATTTGCAGGACCACGACCTGCAAATTAACCGCCCCGGTATGTGGGATATCATTTTAATCCTATTTGGAATATCGCAATTTCGTTCATTTTTCACTATATCTTTTAACAGACATAACTGTACTAGTTCATCACTATCTAGGCACCTACAAGGTGGCTGGAGGTAAAGGTCATGTCAGGTCAGAGGCAACAGGTGGGCTGGTTAAGGTAGATGTCATAAGTCATGCTGGGGGGCGTTTTCACTGGTCCTTGCTGAGGCAAGGAATAGTAATTCTATTATGACAGGCCGAGGCTGGAGACAAGATCTGTGTTTTAAAGCTAAGGCTTGCAAGCAGGCACCACTACTGGACTCATTCGATCATTCTGCTCATTATTGTGTGGTCTCATCTGATGTGCTCACTCAGTACCACAACCCTCCGTCTGCTGTTGGCCTGATCATAGTTCTGTGATTTAGTGTATGTAAATAACCCAAGTTCATTTCTTCAAGCGTATCTCTTCCCATAATATCTTCCTCTAGCTTATTGAGTGTTCCGTATTAAATGTAGGTAATTGTGTAAGTGCTACTAATGTGTATAAATACAATGGGAAATTTAGTACAAAGAGTTCATTGTCCCCAGTGAGACAACACTTGGTATATACAAAAGCAAGTATATACAATTGCTAATGTGTACAACAGGAAGCAAATACAACAGCAAGTATGTACTATGGCAAATATATGTAACAGCAAGTGCAGTACATACTTCAGCATGTATATACAACAGTACACATTTGCAACAAGAATGATATAGAGCAACTCACAAATACAGTAAGACAACACAATATACAAGTCATAATAAAAATAAAACACCAACCTGATAAGAACCACACACTTCGCATAGGTCGAGATCGTAGAGCGGGTACACCTCCATTATGGTCATGTTGAAGCGCTCTGCACGAACAAAAACAATACGTTAATATAACACGTAACATCAACACAGCACCTGGGACCTCACTTGGCTTATAGAGGACCATCCAGCTACCAGAAGCAACTGTCCACTTGTTACAGAAACACAGCACCCAGATGGCTCACCAAGTAGTAGAGGATGATCACCTAGCTAGAATAAGCACCTCCCACCAGGCTAATAGAGGATCACCTAGCTAGAATAAGCACCTGCCACATAAAATACCAGCAAAACACCAGGAGGCTCACCAAGCTGGTAGAGCATGATCTTGCTAGCAGAAGCACTTGTGCACCTGTATCACTAGCATGGCACGCAGGGAGCTTCCCTGGTTGTTATAACACCACAGAAAGAAGAACCCAGCATAGTAGCCAGGCTACTCACCTGGCTGATAGAGGTCGTAAACTCTGGCCATGTTGTAACGGGAGTGGTTAGCCACCGGGTGCCACCGCTCGATCTCGTACGTCAGACACGTCTCATTGGTGTCCAGCTGGGGACCAAACCAACAAGATCAGCGAGAATTATTTAGTGTCATAAATAAAGATAAATACAATGTAATAATTAGTTGGAATTATTAAAAAATACAGCTTATAAATATCTATTGTGGTTGAAAAGTATTGCTGGCAAATATGAAGACAAATGTGCCAGTTACTGAGGGAACTTATATTGGGACAACACTTTGCTTTGTATTGAGAATTTTCTCAAGCCAAGATGCGAAAAAGCTTAACAGAGAGACAAGCAGTCTTGACTGCAACTTATATTTCTCACTTCATACAAAATGTTATGAAGAAATTAGAATTAAGGAATTACCGTAACATATAGAAAAATAATAATGAAAATAAGTGTGAAATAACCTCCACCATTAAACAAATCAGTGATCTAACCGATGTTTCTTTTCCAGGAGCATAAGCCATTCATGTATAAGCCATTCATTTTTCCTTGGCACTTGTATCGGTTCAATGCCATCAACCTCCTTTGTGGGAAAAAAATCCTCCGACTTCAGGAATGTAGAATTTTAGACATTTATGCACATGATGCCTTATTCCTAGTCACATGATGCATATCCTTGCCAAAGCTCACCTACTGCCTGCAAAGCGCCCCAGCTGCCAACAATCCCAAACTCAAGGAATACGACATCCTCATAAAATCCATGATAGAAAGCGTCCTGAGCTATCCCTTGAAGGCAGACAGTGGATGCATGCATCACCTTGGTCAGACTTGGTAGACAGGAATGTAAACAGCCTCTCAAATTACACTGTCAACTATCCTCCTCCATAACATCAGATGAGCTATTAAACCAAATTCTTCCTGACGACCTGGGTAGAACAACACCCCAGCTACAGTAGTGCCATTAATGATTAGGGAATTATCACTACTGCGGTACCAAAACAAGCTGTGATGCTGGCCTACAAGCATTCCAGCTGGGGCAATCTCATTGCATAAAATGTATAAAAACATGTTCAATATTTCTTTAGCGATAAGGGAAGTGTCCCTCTCAAAGCTGTGAGTGCACTTCTCTCTGGAGATTTTCCCTCAAAAGTTCCTATTTTAGCACTGGTGCTATTTCTTGTATATGTGACGGAAATGATAGAATCACAGGTATCACTGTTCACATATTGTGAAAATAATGAAGAGAATACAGGCAGACGTGGACCAGGAAAGGCTACAAATTGCAGGTCTGGTCTGACAAGTGGCAATTTAATGCCAGCAAGTGCAAAGTTATGAATGTTGAAGAATGGCAAAGAAGACCGATGATGGAGCATAATCTTGGAGAGGGGCAAAGGCTAAAAACCTCACTCAAGGAGAAGGATCTTAGGGTGAGTAAAGCATATCACCTGAGGCGCACATCAACCAAATAACTGCTGCATTAAATGTGCCTGGCAAATATAAGACTAGCTTTTAGACATCTCAGGAAGCAGTAATTCACGTAACTGTACACTGTGCATGTGAGGCCCATATTGGAATATGCAGTAAAGGTGTGGAACACAAATCTTGTCAAGCATTTCAAGAAATTGGAGAAAGTGCAGAGGTATGCAACGAGACTAGTTGAGCTAAGGGGTATGTCCTATGAGGAGAGGTTAAGGGAACTCAGGATGAAAAAGGACATTTTATTTGAAACATGGCAAACCATAACACGAGGGCAAGGCTGTAAGTTGAAAACTCAGATGAATCAGAGGGACATTACAAACTATTTCTTCAGTCTTATATTAGTCAGGAAGTGGAATGACCAGGAGAGTGAAATGGTAGAGGCAGGATTAATACATATCTTTTAGATGAGGTACGCTAAGTCTCTCGAAGCTAGGAAACAGTGTATCTAAGAGCGACCAGCGAAGGGGTAGGTCCAGGAGATGAGACTCGGCCTCTGCAACCACACACAGATGACTGAGTGAACACGAGCACACAACTACAAGTTGACAACTCAGATAAGTCACGGGGATGTTAAGTAGTATTACTTCACTCTTAGTCAGGAAGTGGATCGATCTGGACAGTAGAGTGGTAGAGGTACGATACATACACAGGTTTTAGAAGAGGTACGAAAAGGCTCTTGAAGCCAGTAGAGTCAACTCATTAGCGACAAGAGAAGAAACGGGGCCAGATCCCAGACTGAAGACCTGACACACACACACACACACACACACACACACACACACACACACACACACACACACACACACACACAGGTGCAATATGATAGATCTTCCATTTTGAGCAAACCTATTCAAGAGAGTGATAGAACTGGAGGGACATCTCTCCTCGTAACCACAAATTAGCTTTAGTAAATGAGTAGATGCTGATATTCCTCAACTTCAGTTTGAGAATTTTTAGGTATCCCTGAAAGAGGGGTACCTTTAAAAGGTTGCCTGAATATAGGTTTTTCTTTCCACCTCTCTTGAGATTTTATTTTGCGCATAACTGAAAAACGCCTCATCCAATTACCTTCAAATTCTTAACCCTTGTGTACGGTAACAAGAATCAAATTATAGGAACAATTAGCATGTTCAATTAGGGTTGCATTATTTAATGGGTGTTACTATCCTGGCTTTAAGATGCAACTATTAAGTTTCACTTGCGTGCAGACAAATTTGTTAATGTAGTAAAATAAAAAAATGGAATCATTGGAATCCATGTGATAACTTGAGAATGACTCATCTGGTCGTTTTTACATGTTCACGAATGATGTGGTTTTCTGAACACACGGCAACACTGTCACTGGCGTTAAGTCCCAATTTGCCAGTTTTATTGAATAGTGATATTCATTTTTCATTCAATAACGAATGCTTCTTCTGATTGGCTTCAAAATATTATTGACAAATTATTCTAAAATAAAGATGATAATCCTCACCTTTATTCCAAATATATGCAAATTTGAAATTTTACTGAAATAGTTAAAAAAAACTTGGAATCGTTGGAGTCAGATCAGTTACTCGAGAATGCTCATTAAACTTTTACCATTGATATTCTTTATCAAAACACTGCTTGTCACTCACTTAAGCTGTGTAAATTTGCATTTGCTAATTTTATTAAGAAAATTGTTTCCCAAGTAATAACTAGTGAACACCACTTTTGATAGGTTTCAAACTCTAAATGTTGTTGTATCTTAATAAGAAATATTTTTTTTTATTATTTTTGGTGCCAATTTGACTTTTTTTTTTTTTTACATTTTATCAAATTAGGTTTTCAAGAAAAATCAAAATAACATGTTTTACAGGATTGTAGATAATTTTAAATAGAACGTAAATGTGAAAAGAAAACTGAAAAAATGCGGATTTTTAGCATCTTTAACTTTAAATATGGGAGACTTTCCTATTTAAAGAAGATTTTCGATTGCTCAATCACGAATTTTCATTTATTACTAAGCATTTTTGTTTTGTTTTTGTGTGATTGCTGGAGAAAGACTCCTTTGAACAGCCATTTTGCTATTTTTAACTTTTAACCAGCATCCCCTTGATGCTGGTGAAAGGCTCTAGATCCAAGAAACTACTCGTGGCTTGGTTGACAGCGTTCTCAGCTCATACACTAAAGGTCCGGGATCGATACCCAGCACGAGTGAAACGTTGGGCATGTTTCCTTACACCTGCTGCTCCTTTTCACCCAACAGTAAGTATAGGTACCTGGGTACTAGAAGACAGTTGTGGGCCGCATCCTTGGGGACAATAATAACCTAAGTCACCCGAAATGTTTTGCATAACAAGGGTCTTCCAATATGTCAGAAAGGTCTGTAAAAGTTGTATCAACTATCTTAAGTAAAACAAAGAATGTTTCTTCAGATCAGTAATAATTCAGTGTTTCACATTTCACAGATTAAATTAGTTTAATGATATATAATGTGGTTTCAAGCTTTCAATGTTCAAAGGTGGTAATGCAACTTCTGAGCGACTTCAAGCTTAATGTGCTTGTATATTTTAGGATATTGTTGTCTTTGAAAGGTTTGAATTAGATTTGGACCGAATATGTTCTAGTTAACAATTTTAATGAAGAAATTTGGATATCAGCCTGAATGTCGCTTTTGATTCCCTTCATATCTTCAACACTAATATTTAACTGCATTATCAAATTCTGCCGCACTCTGCACTATTCCAATCACGTGCATTGAGGCATAAGGAACTGGGATTATAAAATCCAGGGATACCTTCCTCGGATCACGCAGTGATCCAAAAATCCTCTAGTTAATTTTAGCTATTAATTTATGTTTGCATATATTTTTTTTTTTAATTTCCGGTATTAGAATAGTGTATGTTTCTTCTATTTCTTCAACTTTAAAAAATACATTTATAATGGAAATGTGTTAGTTTATTCAGTTTAATAATGGAGATATTGCTCAAATTTCGACCTATAAATTTTAGATTTTGAATTTGCGATAAATAAATGATAACTTTACAACGAAAAATTTAATTGTTCTTCCTTACTTGGAAAAACTTAAATTTACAAATATTTTTTTTTCGCCAGTAATGATAAAAACATTGACTTCATAAGTTTGAATAACATCGAGAGAAGTAAAAAAAAAAGTTTTCGGAAGAGAGCCAGACGAGTGGCGTCACTGACATGATTCCAGGCATCGACTGCTACACTGAGGAGAAAGTGTTTTTAAACCTAGACTTTTCTTCAGTATAGATACTCTGTACGTACTGGGGATAATAATAATAATGCTGCATTTCGACACATAAATACAGAAGAACAATGAAGAAAAAAGGCATAATATCGTGGCTGGAACAATACACAATTAACTCTCATTTAAGAGACTTGAACTTATGACGACGTTTCGCTCCGACTCGGACCATCAACTAATCACGAACATTGAGTTAATTTTAACGATGCTAAAGTTTTCATGGATGTAACAAGACAAATCAGAAGATTAGGGAATGTTATAATTAACAAGGCTCTTAATTTCAGTACCTTTAATTTCGACCCTTTATTGAATGTTTCTTCCTCAGTCTGTCAAACCATTAACGAAGATAACCAACAAAGTTATTCTGAGGCTTCCGCTGATTAATTTAACTATATGAGAAATATGGAAAACATACTCATTTAGCTACAGACACAGAGAAGCTAAAAGTTTGGTTAGTCTTAAAAACAGGGTTGAGTTATGAGAGGAACATGATTGGTGTGGGACAGTAGGCTGGCTTTATTGCATCTGTCTTTTGCACCTGACATCTCAACTCTAGCAGCCTACTAGTATATCAGTGGTGTAAAGTACTGACAAGATGAACTAGACACATATGCAACATATTGATATCATTATTCGTAGATATTTCACCAGTCGCTTTGTCATGCAATGAAAGGCTGTGTGGGTGTCAGTGTGCCATTTTTTTTTTTTTGCTAATTTTATCAAATATTTTTGTTAAAGGATAGTAGATAATTTTAAATAATTTTAAATAAGAAAACTGAAAAAGTAAACTCCACGGTTTTTCGTGTTTTAAATTGAATGTGACAGTCTTTCCTATTTTCCGTAACATTCTCCGCAACATATTCGTTCGCTTTCTCACAAATTTTCGATTATTACTCAAGAACGCCTTATTCGATCAGCTGAAAATTCTCAACGCTTGTGCAATGTATGGTGGGAAAAATCCATGAGACAATTTACATGCGTGGTTGCCCAATGCACAATGCTACATGGGACATGGCGATTTTTTTGTGTGACAGGTCGGCTTTGAAATTTCAACACTCGTGTATCCTACGTAGATAAAAGATGGTATGCTTAGCGGAGTATGTTGAGGCTATTTTGCCACTTTCAATCTCGAAACTGTGTAGTATTAATATATCTTATTGTAATTTTGCCTTTATGCAAGTGAGGGGCTCTTGATCCATGGAGCTGGACTTGTCCTTGTTTACATCAAATTTGAATGTCTCACATTTCACATGCCCTGTATGACCCCTAACGTTCTAGCGCTTTCTTTGATTAAAATATAACAACTGAGAAATGCTTATAATTATAACCATACTTTTTAAAGAGTGGACCTGTAAGCCAGTGGAAGGCCTCGGTCAGATGACCAAAAGCTCCAGTGCCGGGTCATCATATGACTAAGACCCGCGTCAAAAAACACTTGTCCTGTTTCCTGACAAATCTTACCTAACCTAACTGAGAACGATATCAAAACTCAGTGCTTGATGCCTCGTGTAAAATAAATAACACAAATTTTGCTAGATTTTGAGCCATAACTGGCAAATACATCTTCTGATGGGCTTTAATCGGATGTGTTTTCCCACACTGGCAACAATCTCTTGATGGTAGCTTGTGCAAGTTGTAGTGTGACATGTTACTACTCAAATAGGGTTCTTAAAAAAAACTGAGAACGTTTCTTCTGATCAAAAATGGATGTTGAACTAAATTTAGTTTTCGTAGGTTAAATCAAATTAATGCTCTTTAATGTGGCTATAACAATTGTGCCATTAATACCAGTTTAAAATTTGTGTCACGTACACTAAGCTTACATAAAGTTGCTTATTTACCCACTTATTGTACATTCTTAAAAGTAGATTAATCTTAGAGAAAAGTTTAGGTTGATTGTGGCTTGAGTGGGTTCCAAATGCTTTTTGTTTTGGGGGGCGTGGGGTATAAATTTCTGAGTGTCGAATTTGATTAGCTTCAACTTCTCATTCTCGTAACTTGATAATACAATTTGTGAGCGGCTTCAAGATCAAAGGGGATTGTAGTTACGAAATACCTGGTTACCTTCCTCAGATCACGCAGTGACCGAAATACATCTAGCATTAATATTTTCATTAGGTATTCCCGCAGAGGGAGTGTTGAGAGATTGCCTGAATTTCTTGTTTCTCCTCCCACTTCAGTCATCCTTCACTCATACCTAGAGAACTCACACGATTCGAATCAAGATTTCAACGCTTGTCTTCGATAATGAGAACCAGATTCTAGGAACAAATAACATGGGAAGGACTTCTACGACCGAACTTGTTGAGCGAATTCCCAGCATTCTGCAATAGCTTGGGTAGCATCCGAAGCCCCAACAGCAAAACTTCAGACATTCAAATATTGTGCCTTTTAATTTTACGATGGCGGAAAGTGAAAATCAAGAGGATAATTACAGATCTGAATATTTTAAAATAAAAACTGAGCAATTTTGATTCACATTTAATGATTATGATCAAAATATATGTACCGACATCTTCTGGATGGCTTCAATATTTAATAACGGATATATCTTTCAACTAGGTTAGTACCAATCCAGTTTAGGTTGTGTCTGGGCTAATTTGTCAATGCAATAATTATTTTTTAAAACTTTGGACTCGAAATTTTAATTAAAATGGAATTTAACATAAAAAATTCTCTTACAAGATTGTAACGAATTTTACAATTAATACAACTGCAAAGAGAAATTTAAAAAAAAAAAATAGTGTTTTTATAGTATTTTTATATTACACGAGTTAAAATGCCTTATCCAGTTGGCTTCATTCAGACGAAGGTCAATTAATACTATGAGAAGGATCGAAGAACAACTGACATGTGTTGGGGATCACTCCGCAATTTAAAGATCCTCTTTTGATCGGCTTCACAAATTCAGGTATCGATGATTAACCTAAAGTGTTATTGGTTATAGATTCACTATGTACATGACGCATGATGGTGATGGTGGTGATAGTGGTGGTGTGATGGTGATCGTGGTAGTGATAGTGGTGATGAAATACGTAGTAGTGAAGAACGTATATGTTCAATTATGCACATGAATACACATGCACAAGAATGCATCCATATATGTATATTTACATGTTGCATACATACAAACACAGAAACACATACTGTGCATACAAAAATACATACATATCCAACATACATCCACAACTGTGTGCGCGCGTGAGTGCATACATATTTTACATACATGAATGGAAAATGTGCACTCACATTTTTACATACATGAATGTAAACATTCGACTAATATTAGTACGACACACACACACACAAACGTGTGTGTGTGTGTGTGTCCTAATTAGTCGAATTGGTCAAATAGCCGAACTGCTCTAATTTTTTTTTTTTTTTAAATTATTGTTTAATATTGCGTAGAAATATTTATTTTAACACCTAACTTAGAAACTTCGCCTAGCTTAAGCAACGTAATTTTCTTTAACCAAGTGCTACTAAATACATCGGAGATCAGATTATTTTTTTTACAATTACTTAAAATCAGTGATATACAGATCGTTGTGGATCTGAACTCATCATAATTGCTCTTTCTCATTTCTTTCCTTACATATTCTTAAATTTAATGTAGCACTTTTCTATCATCCTTGCTTCCTTTTTTCTGTATGTGAATCAGTCTTACGTAGAAGAGTATAAAATGCCTACTTAAGAGTTAGGTAAATGTAGTTCACTCAACCTCTCTGCATTATTTCTCAAACTAAGTTAAGCCAAGTCCAGATTTTATCATAAGAAACAGCATTCTTTCTCTGTAATAAGAGCAGAGACAACACTCACGTGGTTAAAGAAGAACTTGACTTGGGTGTCCGTCCTGAGCGCCCATCGGAGGTTCCTGACGGTGCGTGAGTTGACCAGGTGAATGAGGTAGTCCTGCATGACGTAGTAGCCAGAGGGAAGGTGCACCTCCACCACAGCCACACCACTGGTCGCTGCCTCCTCCGTGTACGTCCATCTGCATGTATATTCAAAGGTATTACTCTCCTCTAAGTGCCAGCTGTAACAAATCATAAGAGTCAAGGATTTTTCATCTATATATTCCGAGCAGTATTTATTTTTTAAAATCATCACCGGATAAAAATTGTGAAAAGAGAGTTATACCTTTGAAGTAACCACAAACATGATAATGCCATACGATAGGCCTTTTTACAACATATATATTTATTGTCAAAAAATCTTTCGATAACTCTCGTCTTTCATACCTCTGGCAGGTGGTGATCTCTAGGTAGGAATTATTCCTTCCTGAGAACTTGGAAACAATGGTGAAGTCGAAGGAGTTTACGGGTGGGTAGTCAAGCAAGGGCTCGTAATCCACACCATAGGAATAATCAAGCTGAACAAGGGCCTGTCCAGAGCCATGCCCTACGATATTAATGTGTCCCCAGATGTTCTTCAGCTGTAAGAATAAACACACATTCTGTATAATAGTTTAAAGGCCTCAGCTGCACAAAAATACTGTATTCCTAAAAGCCTTTGATTAACTGAATATCCCTTACTTATCTTAAAGTGTTTTGAATTCTTCGAGTCTGCCCTCCAAAAGAAAATGAGTTGCACTATGGGCATACTCTCGAAATTACAAAGGGCCAAGGGAAGATGCTCAACTATACTAGGAATTCTCCCTGTTGAGTGATAGAAACGGACGAGACGTGCCATCGAAGGGCGAAACGTGTAGGACACGTTAGGAGACGCTGGGTTGACGCCACCATACTCACTAAACACTCTTGAGACCCTGTTGCATAAGGAGCAATCTGCGATTTTGAATAACACCCTTGTTTAACGTTATGTACAACTGACTTTGCTAAACAGCAGTCGAGTTTGTAGAACCCATGACGGGTTGTAATGGATGTGACCTTCAAGTTTTGAGAGAGAGGATTCAAATATTTATTTTCAGTGACGGAACTGCCGTCTGCCCAAACGAGATACACCTGTATGAGGAAATTACATCTATGTTAAAAAACAAGAACACCAATAAAATATCCTTCTTGAAAGACATGTCAGCCTGGTAATGACAACTGGGAAAATAAAATGGGTGGGTTGGACGGGGCTGTCTTGGAGGACAGTGCTCCTGAGGGTGCTAGTGGAGATAGTAGAACTGGTGATGAAACAGGTAAAGACAACGCTATTCAATTCACAGAGGTACAAAATAGCGATACTGCTGGAGATTGAACAAAAGAGGATGATGCCTCAGGGAATAGTGTTGACACATTACCAGCAAAACCTGGTAGAAGCACTGATGTCCATACAGGGGCGGTGGGTAGACGGGAAAGAGAAACAAATGCACCAGCAGGGAAGGCATCCACAAAAAAATCCTAGCAAACAAAATTTCAATCTATGCAAATTCTATGCCTTGGGTATCTGCAGGCATGGTATATCTGGTAAAACAAGTGGGACATACACCTTAGACCATCCAAATGATGAGTGCAACTCCCCTTCCTGTAACTTATTTCACCCCGAAATGTCACTCATCACTCCATGAAAGACAATGCTATAACGTATACTGCCAGGCACACTATCTAAAGGGGACAAGAAGACACAGACCAGCCAGACTATGGGAAACAAAAGAGGGGAGCCATAACCTCTCCAGAGAAGGACGTTTTTAGTGCCAGGAAGGAAAAACGACTGGCAAAAAATGACAGTCTTACACAAACTGAAAGCACTTCTGGAGCAGAGGCGAAGTCATTGGCCTCCACTCCAGAACAACATATATTAGAGCCAGGATCTAAAGCCGTCAACAAACAGACTGCTCACAGAGTCAAATGCAATGTTTACAGCTTTCACAGAGACCCTCATAAAGGATCATTTTGACAACGAAATATGGATCCCAGGTTATAGTTAATCAGATGCGACAGAACTGAACAGGCAACAAGGGGGGGGTTGGCTTGTACGTCCCAGAGTCACTCATTTGCTCAGAATTACTAAATTCTTCAAATTATGTAGTTGAAGTTTTGGCGGTAACAAGATTGTATACAAGCCTCGGATGCAACTTCCCAGTAATTCCAGGAACAGCTTTCGAAAACTGACCACTGTCTGTAAAATCTCCCAACACCTGCCCCAAACATCTTGCTACAGGCAGATTTCAACTTGAGACACCTAAAATGGAGGAGTATAGCAAATAATATTTTAGCAGAGATCACTCCAAGAGCAGTTCAGATGAAACACACACACACACACACACACACACACACACACCACACACACACACACACAAGGTATTAAATCTCTGTACAAAATTCACCTTAAACCAGCAAATATTAAGAGCCAACGAGACTAGAAAATACGCTGGACCTCATCTTCACTTACGACGACGATCTGATACGTAATATAATTGAGTCAAAGCCAATACACTCAAATCACAACATAGAGGTACAGACATGAATGCACAGGGCTCCTAACCATCAAAATGTGATCAGTCATGAGGGTGTCTTCACAAAATTCAGCTTTAATAACAAAAACATACAATGGGAACAAGTCAACCATGTCCTAAATGAAAGAAGATGGGAAGATATCCTAAACAAAACTAATCCGAACCTTTCCTAGAAAAAATGAACTCTGTGGTTCTTGAGATCTGCTCAAGACACATTCCATTAAGAAAGAAAAAGATGTAAACTAGAAAAAGAGACGCTCCCTATACAGACGAAGGCGAAGAATCAGAGCTGCTGAGAGGGGCCAATGTATCTGAAACACGAAGGGAGGCACTGGTCAGTGAAATAGCAAATATCGAACTTAATCTGAAGGAATCTTAAAGGAGACACGAATCGCAGGAAGAACTAAAAGCCATAAAGAAAATTGAAAAAAAAAAAAAAAACTTCTCCATCTAGTATTGGGCCCTGCTTAGGCGAGATAGGATATACACAGATGACAGCCAAGAAATGAGTGAGATACTAAAGTCCCAGACTAAGGGTCGAGAATCCAAATGAATTCTTTATTAACGAGACCCAAAGTTTGGTCATCTCAAAAATCTCTTGATATCCTAACACCACAAGACTTTGAAAAGGCAATAAATGACATGCCCATGCACTCTGAACTAGGCCCAGACCATATATACTAGCCCCCCTTAAATCAGGGATAATCACAGACAGCACTACTGACCACTACCCCACCTTCCTCTCAACAAACATTAATAAACCACCGCTGGAATACAACAAAGTTTCATTTAGACTCCATGACGAGGCCTCAATAAGTAACCTCACAGAAGAGCTAGATCGATGATTGGACAGACATATTTCTTAATAAATTACTTAATACTATACAACAAACATTGTCCTATAAAAACGAAACAGATTACGAATAAACGGCTAGGTTGCCCATGGCTAACTACCAGCATACTAAGATCCATTGATAAGAAACATCAATATGAAAAGCAATATAGACAGGGCTTAATACACCAAAATATTATTAAACACTATTCATCAGTTCTCACCAAACTAATAAAAAAAGCTAAACAATTGTACTACTCCAGCAGATTCACTGAAACAAGAGGAGATATCAAAAATACCTGGAAAACACTCAGCTTATGGGCCACAAACTGAAAAAAAACAATGGATATTGTCCTAACTAAACCAAGCGAAACACCACTACAGCCTATTGATACAGTAAACAAGATAAATGACTTCTTCTCAACCATAGGATCAAATCTTGCCAGTAAAATCCCAGGTACCAACGCCCGAGCAAGTGATTACTTAGATGGGAATTTCTCATCATTATTGTACAAGCGAGCGGCCCATGTCCTTTCGCATGCTATTTCATTACTTTTTAACAAATCAATAGAAACTAGCACTTTCCCGACACTCCTCAAGACAGCAAGGGTTACACCAATTCACAAAGGTGGTGACCCCACAGATGTAAACAACTATAGGCCAATATTAAACTTACCGTTGCTATCCAAAATCTTCGAGAAACTTGTGCACAAGAGATTATATTCGTTTATAACAGCACAAAGCATACTCAGCCCCTGCCAATTTGGCTTCAGAAAAAATAAAAGCACAAATGATGCAATTGTAAAAATGCTGGATCTGCTTTACACATCACTGGAAAATAAGGAATATCCATTAGGACTTTTTATTGACCTAATAAAAGCTTTTGACACAGTAGACCACGGATTCCTACTCCACAAACTTGATCATTATGGTATAAGAGGCCATGCACTTACATATCTCAAATCCTACCTTACTAATAGGTATCAGTACGTCTCCATTAAAGACACAACCTCATCAACACGACCACTTAATACTGGAGTGCCACAGGGAAGTGTCCTTGGCCCCCTGCTCTTCCTCTTATACATCAATCATCTTCCCAACGTATCACAACACATGAAACCAATTCTCCCAACCAAATCTTGCCACACTCAACACCATTGTTAACGAGAAGCTACCAAAATTTCTACTTGGATGACAGCCAATAAACTTACACTTAACACTGACAAAACATTCTATATCATGTTTGGTAACAGAGCAGGTGTTACACAACTGAACATTAAGATCGACAACACTCTTATTGCTAAACATAATGAGGCCAAATTCCTGGTCCTACACCTCGACAGCAACCTGAAATTCAGCACCCATATCCAACACAACAAAAAAAGTATCAAATACGCTACTACGTGCCACAATCAGCCCTTCTCACACTATACTATTCACTCATCTATCCCTACCTCACCTATGCTATTTGTGCTTGGTGATCAACAACAGCAGAAACACACTGAAAGCCAATAATAACCCAAGAAAAAGCCGCAGTAAGAATTATCACGCAATCCAATACTAGGCAACACCCCCTCCACACTCTTCAAATACCTAAACTTACTCTACAGAACATCCACACTTACTACTGTGCAACCAACATTTACAAAACCATAAATTCCAATATTAACCCTGAACTAAAACACTTTCTTGATAGTTGTGACAAGACCCACAGGCACAATACCAAACACAAAAATCTCTATGACATTCCCCGTGTCCGGCTAAACCTATACAAAAATCTGGAACTCCCTGCCTGAAAACTCTAGAACTGCAGACACAACCATCACTTTCAATACTACCGTTAAAAAACATCTTATCTCCCTGACGCACCCCACCGTCAGCTAACTACATGAAAACACCTATTATCTTACTTGTATCATGCACACACAAAAAAACAAACTAGACCTACTCTCGATATCTGTGATTCCCCCCAATTTACACTTACACTCACCCAAATGACTGTAAATATAAAATTTTGAATAAAGCTATTGCCTGAGAAATCTTAAACTAGTCATAAGTTTGCCTCAGATACTCCAGTATGGAAGCTTCAATAGAAACTGTATCATGCCAAGACAAAACCATTCTCATTGCTAAATTTATAAACTGTAATGCAGTTACATATCTTCAATATCAATATGCTCCATAACTTTTATCAATATAGTTATAATTATTATTAGTCTGCCCGAAATGCCTAGCTATGCTAGGCCTTATAGTGGCCCTCTTTGTAATTAGTATTTTATAATATGTAAATCACACATTGTAACCAATATTTCATAATATGTAAACCCCACATTGCAATCTTTACAGAGACATAAACATTTGTATTTGTATGGAACTCCGTGTTCATCAAGAACTGCAAGAAGCATCTGTCACGTGCCTTCAGCATTCTATGGGAGCATGGACACAGGGGTCATTCCACACTCACTAAAAACAACAAACATAGCCACTCTACAAAGGTGGCAGTAAAGCAATTGCAAAGAAGTACAGACTGATAGCACTAACATCCCATATCATAAAAATCTTTGAAAAATTTCTAAGAAGCAAGATCGCCAACCACCTAGATACCCATCAATTACACAACCCAGGGCAACACAGATTTAGAGCAGGTCGCTCCTGCCTGTCCCAGCTACTGAACCACTATGACAAGGTCCTGGATGCTATAAAGGATAAACAAAATGCAGATGTAGTATACACAGACTTTGCAAAAGCCTTCGACAAGTGTGACCATGGTGTAATAGCGCACAAAATGCGTGATAACGGAATAACAGGAAAAGTTGGTAGATGGATCTATAACTTCCTGACAAATAGAACACTAAGATAAATAGTAAACATAGTAAAGTCCGAGGCAGCTACAGTAAAAAGCTCTGTTCCACAAGGCACAGTACTCGCTCCCATCCTATTCCTCATCCTCATATCTGACAGACAGAGATGTAAACCATAGCTCCGTGTCTTCCTTTGCTGATGACACTCGAATTGCCAAAACAGTGTCATCCATCGAAGACACCGCAAGACTCCAAGCGGACATCAACCAAATCTTCAAATGGGCCACTCAAAAAGTTCAGTGAAGATAAATTTCAACTACTCATATATGCAAAACTTCAGGAAATTAAAACTGTATCAGGGTATACAACAAATTCTAACCATACAATAGAGGGAAAAAGTAATGTGAAGGCCCTGGGAGTGATAATGTCAGAGGATCTCGCCTTCGAAGACAACAATGTATCTACCGCATCTGCTAAGAAAATGATAGGATGGATAATGAGAACTTTGAGAACTTTCAAAACTAGGGACGCGAAGCCCATGATGATTCTCTTCAAATCGCTTGTTTTAGGATAGTCCAATTTGTTAAAAATCATAACATTCCAAGTTTAAAAAAATATTTATTGTATTGACAAATTTGCCTACACACAAACTATACTGAATGGGAATTATCCTGGCAATAAGATACATCAGTCTTTAAATATTGGAGACATTCAGAAGATTAAGTTGCAAATATTTTGACAGTGAAGATTAAACAGAAATCAAAATTGTACACAATTTTACACAAAATGTTCAAATACGGACCAGACCCTTTAATTTAACTCTCCGCATTCGTCGAATTAGGAGGCACTTTTGGAAGTTGTGTATTATTCCAGGATGCTGCATATGCCAGTTGTTCCTAGACTCAGAACTACTTTGCCGTACACAAAAATTCAAAATTTAAATCCGATCAGTTGAGGGTTTCTCAATTTATGAGCGAAATAAAATCGAAAATTAGAAATAAGGAAAAATCCAGGCAACCACTTAAAGGTTGGTTCTCCTTCGAGGATACTAGATAATATATATATATATATATATATATATATTTTTTTTTTTTTTTTTTTTTCAACAAGTCGGCCGTCTCCCACCGAGGCAGGGTGACCCAAAAAGAAAGAAAATCCCCAAAAAGAAAATACTTTCATCATCATTCAACACTTTCACCACACTCATACATAATCACTGTCTTTGCAGAAGAGCTCAGATACGACAGCTGAGAAAAGTCCCTCCCAGCTGTCACTATCTCAGACCCCTCCTTTAAAGTGCAGGCATTGTACTTCCCATTTCCAGGACTCAAGTCCAATTAAATCAATTAACTGGTTTCCCTGAATCCCTTCACAAAATGTTACCCTGCTCACACTCCAACAGATCGTCATGTCCCAAAAACCATTCGTCTCCATTCACTCCTATCTAACACGCTCACACATGCTTGCTGGAAGTCCAAGCCCCTCGCCCACAAAACCTCCTTTACCCCTTCCCTACAACCTTTTCTAGGACGACCCCTACCCCGCCTTCCTTTCCCTACAGATTTATACGCTCTCCAAGTCATTCTACTTTGATCCATTCTCTCTAAATGACCAAACCACCTCAACAACCCCTCTTCAGCCCTCTGACAAATACATTTAATAACTCCACACCTTCTCCTAATTTCCACATTCCGAATTTTCTGCATAATATTTACACCACACATTGCCCTTAGACAGGACATCTCCACTGCCTCCAGCCTCCTCCTCGCTGCAGCATTTGCAACCCATGCTTCACACCCATATAAGAGTGTTGGTACCACTATACTTTCGTACATTCCCTTCTTTGCCTCCATGGATAACGTTTTTTGTCTCCACAGATACCTCAATGCACCACTCACCTTTTTTCCTTCATCAATTCTATGGTTAACCTCATCCTTCATAAACCCATCCGCTGACACGTCAACACCCAAATATCTGAAAACATTTACTTCTTCCATAATCCCTCTCTCCAATGTGATATCCAATTTTTCTTTATTTAAATCGTTTGATACCCTCATCACCTTACTCTTATCTATGTTCACTTTTAACTTTCTACCTTTACACACTCTCCCAAACTCATCCACTAACCTTTGCAACTTTTCTTTAGAATCACCCATAAGCACAGTATCATCAGCAAAAGTAACTGTGTCAACTCCCATTTTGCATTTAATTCTCCATAATTTAATCCCACCCTCTCCCCAACACCCTAGCATTTACTTCTTTTACAACCCCATCTATAAATATATTAAACAACCATGGTGACATTACACATCCCTGTCTAAGACCTACTTTTACCGGGAAGTAATCTCCCTCTCTCCTACACACCCTAACCTGAGCCTCACTATCCTCATAAAAACTCTTTACAGCCTTCAGTAACTTACTACCTATTCCATACACTTGCAACATTTGCCACATTGCTCCCCTATCCACTCTATCATATGCCTTTTCTAAATCCATAAATGCAATAAAACTTCTCTACCTTTATCTAAGTACTGTTCACATATATGCTTCACTGTAAACACTTGATCTACACATCCCCTACCCACTCTAAAGCCTCCTTGCTCATCTGCAATTCTACTCTCTGTCTTACCTCTAATTCTTTCAATAATAACCCTGCCATACACTTTACCTGGTATACTCAGTAAACTTATTCCCTATAATTTTTACACTCTCTTTTATCCCCTTCCCTTTATATAAAGGAACTATACATGCTCTCTGCCAATCCCTAGGTACCTTCCCCTCTTTCATACATTTATTAAACAAAAATACCAACCACTCCAGCACTATATCCCCCCCTGCTTTTAACATTTCTGTCATGATTCCGTCAATTCCAGCTGCTTTACCCCCTTTCATTCTACGTAATGCCTCACGCACCTCCCCACACTCACATCCTGCTCTTCTTCACTCCTAAACGATGTTGTACCTCCCTGGCCAGTACATGAAATTACCGCCTCCCTTTTTTCAACGACATTTAAAAGTTCCTCAAAATATTCCCGCCATCTACCCAATACCTCCAGCTCCCCATCTACTAACTCCCCTACTCTGTTTTTAACTGACAAATCCATTCGTTCCCTAGGCTTTCTTACCTTGTTTATCTCACTCCAACAAAAATTCTTGTTTTCAGCAAAATTTCTTGACAGAGCCTCTCCCATTCTTTCATCCGCTCTTCTTTTGCACTCTCTCACCACTCTCTTCACCTTTCTTTTACTTTCCATATACTCTGCTCTTCTATTAACACTTCTGTTTTGTAAAAACCTCTCATAAGCTACCTTTTTCTCTTTTATCACACCCTTTACTTCTTCATTCCACCACTCACTCCTCTTTTTTTTCAACAAGTCGGCCGTCTCCCACTGAGGCAGGGTGACCCAAAAAGAAAGAAAATCCCCAAAAAGAAAATACTTTCATCATCATTCAACACTTTCACCACACTCATACATAATCACTGTCTTTGCAGAGGAGCTCAGATACGACAGCTGAGAATAGTCCCTCCCAGCTGTCACTATCCCAGACCCCTCCTTTAAACTGCAGGCATTGTACTTCCCATTTACAGGACTCAAGTCCAACTACATCAATTAACTGGTTTCCCTGAATCCCTTCACAAAATGTTACCCTGCTCACTCCAACAGATCGTCATGTCCCAAAAACCATTCGTCTCCATTCACTCATATCTAACATATATATATATATATCCTAGGTAGTAGGTTGGTAGACAGCAACCGCCCAGGGAGGTACTACCGTCCTGGCAAGTGAGTGTAAAACGAAAGCCTGTAATTGTTTTACATGATGGTAGGATTGCTGGTGTCTTTTTTCTGTCTCAGGTACGTCTTGCTACTTCTACTTACACTTAGGTCACACAACACATTCATGTTCAGGCATATATATACACACCCCTCTGGGTTTTCTTCTATTTTCTTACTAGTTCTTGTTCTTATTTCCTCTTATCTTCATGGGAAAGTGGAACAGAATTCTTCCTCCGTAAGCCATGCGTGTCGTAAGAGGCGACTAAAATGCCGAGAGCAAGGGGCTAGTAACCCCTTCTCCTGAATATACATATTACTAATTGTAAAAGGATAAACTTTTGTTTTTTCTTTTGGGCCACCCTGCCTTGGTGGGAAACGGCCGACGTGTTGAAAGAAAGATATATATATATATATATATATATATATATATATATTTACGTTACACAAACACACAAGCAACAAGCACCACATGTATACTTCTTCCGTAACTACAAACACTCCACATGACTCAGCTCTGTGAGTATATACAAATACATTCTGTAATATAAAATCCACCGATTATCATTTTCAACAAATGTTATTATTATACTCACTTTAAAGTGACCACTGGTGATCACAGCTTTTGGGACATAGTAAGTAATCAGGTTTAATTCGAGGAAGAGGAGAGTAGCTCAGATTTTTTGGATCGTCTAGTAACAAAAAATAGTGATACACATTCTTGATGGGGACTCACATCGAAGGACCTCATGGTTGCGAGGTCGAAGGAATTGTCAAGGTAGACATCGAGTGTGTAGTTGTCAGCTGGGTGCTCCAGGGTGACCCTCATGTCCGTCACGTCACGTAGTCGCGCGCGGTATGAGTACTCCACCAGCGCCTCCAGCGCCACTATGCTGTCCTGTAAAGAAGGAAGATGGAGTGAGGAGGAAAAGTGTAGAGATGGAGTGAGAGTATGGGTAGGAATGGACGAACATGGAGTGAGAAACAGAGAAGGAGGAAGTTTGGCACTTTAAAGAGAATACCATAACTTCCTTTGTGGCTGTCACACACAATAGTTAACACACTGACCTCTGAGTTTTAGGAATCACTTTTCTTGGGTTCAAGTCCCACGCGTTCGCTGATTTGTTTGCAATTGTGCTATTACGATTTTGTGAATTGGTTAAAGTAGACAATATCACAGCCACAGGACTTACGCATGCGCTTGCTATGATTTTATAGTGATTAGGTTGGCACAATGTGTGTGTGTCTGTGTGTAGCACTGGTGCTTACCAGTGCGGGAATAATCTCACGTGTATATGTTGTGATGGAAGTGTATGAGGCTGCTGCAATTACTACGAGTATATTAAATAGTAGCGAGTAAAAATTTCCATGAACTGAACCTAACTAAATTATAGATGGCGTCTTTTAATGTTTGGAAGTGTGAGAGAACGTGAGAGCGAGATGAACATTCCTGGAAATTATTTTCCTTGAGTTGGTTTTTCACGAGTAATTTTTTTCCTGAGAAAGGAAAAGCGTGTTAGATAGGAGTGAATGGAGACGAATGGTTTTTGGGACATGACGATCTGTTGGAGTGTGAGCAGGGTAACATTTTGTGAAGGGATTCAGGGAAACCAGTTAATTGATTTAGTTGGACTTGAGTCCTGGAAATGGGAAGTACATTATTATTATAATCAAAAGAAGTGCTAAACCACAAGGGTCATACTGTAATGGAAGTACAATGCCTGCACTTTAAAGGAGGAGTCTAGGATAGTGACAGCTGGGAGGGACTTATTCTCAGCTGTCGTATCTGAGCTCCTCTGCAAAGACAGTGATTATGTATGAGTGTGATGAAAGTGTTGATTGATGATAAAAATATTTTCTTTTTTGGGATTTTTCTTTCTTTTTGGGTCACCCTGCCTCGGTGGGAGACGGCCGACTTGTTGGAAAAAAAAAAATCGTCTACCCGTCCTCGTCCCAACATGGCCTTCATGTCACCATGCGTCACTCACACCTCACTCTCCGCTTATATATAATGTCTTTCAACCTCAATGTTAGAAGTGAACAAGGACCGAAACGTTTTCTAATAAATATGTCCTAGTGTTTGCTTACGTGTTTTTCTTAAACCAACTTGTATATATCTGGTGAAGACAAATATATATTATATTTTACTGTTGAGTTTGTTTGCTCCACATTCCCATTACGACCAGGTCTTCCAGGCTATTCTTTACCTGTGTTCGTAATATAGACGTTTCGCCATCTAGTGGCCTTATCAATACAGTACATGGATATAATCAATTTTTTTTAACACCCCGGTCGTCTCTCTGAAAAAGAAACACTTCTACCATCACTCACAAAATCACGGTCTTGCCAGAGGCTCGCAGATATGACAGTTTAGATGTCCCTCTAAACAGCAAATATCCCAAACCCCTCCTTTAGAGTGCAGGCATTGTACTCTACTTCCAGGACTCAAGTCCGCCTAATCGGTTTTCCTGAAACTCTTCACACAATATTAGTGGAAGATGAGGTAATCAGTACCTCAGCCTAGGAGCAGGTGATGAGCACCTTTGTCTTGAATTCAGTCTTCATGACTACAGTGCTCATCACTTATTCCTAGGCAGAGGGACAGATTACCTCATCTTCCACTACTTGCTGTATATATTTCTAGTATGTCCATGTATAGTACTGATAAAGCCACTGGATGGCGAAACGTCTAACAGTAAAGATACCCAAATGTTTCACATGTGTGTAATTCAGTCTTGTCGGTAATGAATACCACTGACACACTGCTTGATACAGCCCAGCTTGGGCGATACATTGTATTATGAGGATCCTCTGATCAGTGACTTTATTCCCACTTGTCGGCTTTTGCCAGTCTACCTACTGATCTAAGCGTCAATATCAAGCATGATTGAACTTTGGACTACCTCCTCCCCACCTTGTGGAATATATATACAAATAAAACACGCTTTCTCACCAGGGTAGAGATATGTCCTCCGTCATTTTCCCTCATGGAGGCGAGGAACCTAACGATGTTTTCCTGGATGAAGCCGATGCCCTCCCTGGCAAGATACACCAGTAAGGCATATGAGGTGGTTTCCACTGCGTGAGCGTCCCACTTCTGGTCATTCTTGGGCTGGAGGAAAGGCTTCTGACTGTCCTCATACACCTTAGGGTTGAAGCTTAGCGGCTCGCGTGACCAGTAGATCTTGCTGCCTGGTTGAGAGTTAATAGGGTTATTACTCTGGAGACTAGTAACTTGTAGTATAAACTGATATAAATTCTCAGTATCTCTTGCGACTTCTGCATTCAGAGATACAGGGCATCACACAAGAAGATGAAGTCAGTTAAGAATATAATATATTTTACGTGATCGCACGCTTGCGTCAGGTACTGCAAGGGGGTCACCTGTCGCTTCAATTAAAGTATCTTACTACTTTTAATAAGGAAAACTGTATATGATACCGACAAGTAGATGAGTAAGACACATGCACAACAGTGGGCATCTTTATTGATGAAAGAGAGATTAGATTATAATTGCTTTAAAGAGATGCTTTAAAATGGGATCCGCCTAACTTTACGATTGTATCCAACACACTGACCAGGCCAGAGACGATTTGAAAAATCTCAATTATATATAGACTAGAGAAACACAAAGGAAAGTGTTGCTGTGATTAAATTAAGAACAATAATCCATATGTAGAATATCATTTGTATATACAGATTATTAGGTAAATAAGCAGAAGAATGGGCGAGGACTCGAACAATGATCCGTTAATGCAGCAGGATCAATGCTGTTACCATTTAGCTACCGAGGTTACAATAGGATGACTTCTTACAAACAGGTTTTCCGTGATTGTTTCAGTGACACTAACTATAACCGTACTGTCTCATCTCATTTTAAATACAAATTGATTGCCTGTTTAAGAAATACTTCATATAGCTGCAGAGGGTTAAACAAATTTTTTTAATAAGTTCCAGTTTCTAGTTGGAACTTTTCCAAGTAAGTCTCGATGATACTAAGGAATTTAATGTTTGAATGACGTAGTCGTGGTAACATATGGATATGATGAATGATAAAATATGCTAACTCGCTACAGTATTATATGACTAAGTGTGCTTTGCTTGTATTGATACTTTTCACAAGTGGACTTACTATCCACTCGCTTCATGGAGTCTAGTATGTTGAAAGCCATTTCTTTCTTGGTAGAATCAGCCTTGGAGAGCGCCCAGGCCACCAGTGCTACGTCGTAGGGGTCGTCCAATCTCTCTAGCTCCCTCTCTAGGTACCTGCGTATAAACAACTCTAGTTGATGCTCCGAGTTTAAACATTACAATAAAATGGAAATACTGTACAATTTATAGATAAAAATATATCACCATATTTGGAGTTTGTATTATCAGTTTCCTCGTTGTGTATGTTATATTTAAGCTTGGAATACTGAATCTTAAGTAGATTAATATTCGGTATTTAAGCAGATTTAATGCTAAGTGGATTAATATTTAAAATATAATTATATTTAAAATAGCACATAACACAAAGCGACCAGTGGTAGCAGTAGTCTTATTTTTTAGCGTTTTAAAAACCATTTGATTACGTGAATCCATTAACTACTCTACTGCTCTGAGGCTGGCATTAACGAGTGGAGAATTAAATTAGTCCTATGATTTCCTATCTCCGAATTTATCTGGCACTCAGGGAAACATGATTAGTGGTAACACTGGTCGCTTATTTATTGTTGTTATGGTGGTGTGGTAGACTAAGGTAACATGGGTCTCGTCTTTTACTTTAGTGACTGGTCAAATTCGTGGGTTCCAGTCTTGGCTGGTCGCAGTATCTTCTTAGCTGTAAGAACTACTTGTTTTAGTGATTGCACTGATGTATATTTATATCAATATGTATGTAAGTAGCCGGACTCGAGTCCTAGAGGTGGAAAGTAAAATGCCTGCACTTTAAAGAAGGGGTTTGGGATATTTGCTGTTTGGAGTGACATCTGAACTGTCATATCTGCGCACCTCTGCAAAGAAAGTGATTATGTGTGAATGATGGTGAAAGTGTTTTTATTTTTCGGGTTACCCTGCCTCGGTGGGAGACGGCCAGCGTCTTGAAATTAAATAAATAAATAAATAAATAAATATATATTCTTTTTCTTTTTAGTCAATCTATACAGGAAAAGGGGTTACTAGCCCATTGTTCCCGGCATTTTAGTTGACTTTTACAACACGCATGGCTTACGGAGGAAAGATTCTTATTCCACTTCCCCATGGATATGAAAGGAAAAGCAATAAGAACAAGAACTATTAAGATAAAATCAAAGAAAACTCAGATGAGTGTGTATACATAAACGTGTACATGTATGTGTAATGTGACCTAAGTGTAAGTAGAAGTAGCAAGACTTACCTGAAATCTTGCATGTTCATGAGACAGAAAAAAGACACCAGCAATCCTACCATCATGTAAAACAAATACAGACTTTTGTTCTACACTCACTTGGCAGGACGGTAGTACCTCCCTGGGTGGTTGCTGACTACCAACCTACTACCTACCAAAGTGTATGGAATAGGTAGTAAGTTACTGAAGGCTGTAAAGAGTTTTTATGAGGATAGTGAGGCTCAGGTTAGGGTGTGTAGGAGAGAGGGAGATTACTTCCAGATAAAAGTAGGTCTTAGACAGGGATGTGTAATGTCACCATGGTTGTTTAATATATTTATAGAAGGGGTGGTAAAAGAAGTAAATGCTAGGGTGTTGGGAAGATGGGTGGGATTAAATTATGGGGAATTAAATGTAAAATGGGAGTTGACACAGTTACTTTTTCTGATGATACTGTGCTTATGGGAGATTCTAAAGAAAAGCTGCAAAGGTTAGTGGACGAGTTTGGGAGAGTGTGTAAAGGTAGAAAGTTGAAAGTGAACATAAATAAGAGCAAGTTGATGAGGGTATCAAACGATTTAAATAAAGAAAAATTGGATATCACATTGGAGAAAGGGATTATGGAAGAAGTAAATGTTTTCAGATATTTGGGAGTTGACGTGTCAGCAGATGGGTTTATGAAGGATGAGGTTAACCATAGAATTGATGAAGGAAAAAAGGTGAGTGGTGCGTTGAGGTATCTGTGGAGACAAAAAAACGTTATCCAGGGAGGCAAAGAAGGGAATGTACGAAAGTATAGTGGTACCAACACTCTTATATGGGTGTGAAGCATAGGTTGCAAATGCTGCAGCGAGAAGGAGGCTGGAGGCAGTGGAGATGTCCTGTCTAAGGGCAATGTGTGGTGTAAATATTATGCAGACAATTCGGAATGTGGAAATTAGGAGGTGTGGAGTTACTAAAAGTATTTGTCAGAGGGCTGAAGAGGGGTTGTTGAGGTGATTTGGGCATTTAGAGAGAATGGATCAAAGTAGAATGAATTGGAGAGCGTATGAATCTGTAGGGAAAGGAAGGAGGGGTAGGGGTCGTCCTAGAAAAGGTTGGAGGGAGGGGGTAAAGGAGATTTTGTGGGCGAGGGGCTTGGACTTCCAGCAAGCATGTGTGAGCGTGTTAGATAGGAGTGAATGGAGACGAATGGTTTTGGGACATGACGATCTGTTGGAGTGTGAGCAGGGTAACATTTTGTGAAGGATTCAGGGAAACCAGTTAATTGATTTAGTTGGACTTGAGTCCTGGAAATGGGAAGTACAATGCCTGCACTTTAAAGGAGGGGTCTGAGATAGTGACAACTGGGAGGGACTATTCTCAGCTGTCGTATCTGAGCTCCTCTGCAAAGACAGTGATTATGTATGAGTGTGGTGAAAGTGTTGAATGATGATGAAAGTATTTTCTTTTGGGGATTTTCTTTCTTTTGGGTCACCCTGCCTCGGTGGAGACGGCCGACTTGTTGAAAAAAAAAATATATATATATATTAGCACTAATATTACTTCTAAAAGTAAACCTAGGAATGTGAGGATACGTACGCAATAGCGCTGGTCTTGGCAATGTTGACCTTGGTCCTTGTGCTTCCTTGGAGGCCAGGAAGTATATCCACGAGAGTGAGAACCACCTTCGCTGTCAGTGACACGTTCTTGTAGCCTTCCCTCTCCAGTCTATTGGACGGCTGTCAGAGGAAGATAACGAGTGTCACATACCAAGACAAACTGGCAGATGAGATAAAACGGGTAATAACATTGTGAATAAGCTAGTCTTCGATTATTGCATTAGTTTTGACCTCACTGATTGCCAACATTGTCCAGGCGATGTTGGATCCATGAAGTCTAACGAGTTTCTTTGAATATGAAGAAGAAGATATCACTACATTAGGTGTGTATATATAACACCAGAATAAAGTAGGAAAAAAAGCGTTTAACAAAATAACCATCAACAGAAAAATAACTAAAAAACCGCTTAACACTATTTTTATTTAAGCCTTAAAACCAAAGTCAGATAAGTGGTTGTAGTACTGACAATGGGGTTGCTCTTTGAGTCGAGTGGGTGGGTGTAGTTGGCAGTCTCGGTGAAACTACCCGTTGGGGTCTGGTAACGCAGCAACCACTTAGCAGAAATGTTGATCAACTCTGGGTCGATGTAGATCAGGTTCTCCCAATCCTGCAGTACACAAACACAATATCATTTTTCACTGATACTGTTGGTTTGTTGGTTTTAAAGTCTATTTACCAAGGCTTTATATCGCCTTTAAACCGCTAGTTGAGGATTCAGCAATCACTAAAATATTGATTAAAGTAAATTCTCAAAGTATATACACTAATCAATAAGTACCTCTCGCGGCTGACTGACAATTCTGCAGCTTACCTCTTCATAAACATTCATGAAAACTTTAAGATACGGATTAATGTAAAACCTCAGTGAATATTATCTGAGAGATGATTGGTTCGTTAACTGAGTTTAAAGCCTATTGACTACATGAAGGTTATTAAGACTATATGTAACCTGTTACTTTGACCCGTAAAATTAGGATCAAACCTAACTCTCGATATATAAGGGAGGGTCCTGATCATGTGTAGCATTTTGCCTAGAACAAGAGTGGGCAATGAATGGATGTCCCGGGTACCGCAAAGAACTTGCAGTCCCATACATTGACAACTGGGACAAGTCCTTTGGCAAACATATGTATGCCAGGGATGAGGATGTGGTACATTTGTTTGGGCCAAAAGTGGAAGTGTTAGCCAATTCTCTGAGTGGGCCGTTACTAAGTTGTCTAGGACTTCAACCTGTCAGAAAATAGAGATATGGGTGTGTGGGATGAAAGCAATAAAATTTACCAGGATACCTCAAGAATGTGTTCAAAAGACAATGTTCATCATAAAGTTACTAATAAATACAATGCAACTGGTCAACAAACAAAGAGAGTCAGTAGAGGACAGCGAGTGACTACCTCTCTAAAGGCTTCCTATACTAATAGTAGGAGCTTAAGAAATTAGATAGATGAGTTAAGATTAATTTCAAGTGCAAGAATCATAAATGTTATTACTATAACAAAGACCAGGTTCAACCTGAAAGAGAGAAATGTCTTCTGAATGCCACATACAAGGCTATAAATTATTCCATACCGATAGGGTTAATAGGAAGGGTGATGGTGGAGTGGCGATGTATATCAGAGATAATTTAAGCTATTGCATTAGACAATATATAAAAGTGGCAATGAATAACTGTTTGGCTACAGGGAATGTGGCAAACTTCTGGTGCACGAAAACGTTATGTTAATATGAGATTTTTAACTTTAGACAAATTGGTTGGAGTAATTTGACAGGAAATCTTTAGTCTAGCGACTTAATTGATACGATCCAGGATTGTTTTTTAAAACAGTTTGCGACAGAATAAACTAGTGGAAACAACCTGCTTGACTTGGTTCTTGCCAACATGGATTCACTAATTAATATTCTTGAGGTTAATGATGAGATTCGGGAAAATGATCACAAATCACTCAGTTCAATATATCATGGAATTACCTTGATAACTATAAACAAGTCAATGGCCCCTGACTTTAGGTTGACCGATTTCATAAAGTTAAGAAATTACCTGGGTGGGTTGAACTGGTGTGACCTGACTGGTCATTATCCTGTGGATCAGGTAGGCGGTGATGGCTGCCAATATGGCATTTTTCAAAGCACAGTTCTAACTGCCCAGACTACTTATGTTCCAAATAGGGAAAGTGTGATAAAAAATGACCCTAAATGAATAAACAAATTCAAATATGTCATAGGTCAAAAAAAGGCATTAACAGGTGAATCAAGAGGGGAGAAGGGCACTTAAAAATCAATATATTAAATTAAAAAAAATAAAAAAAATGACGTTAAAGTCACAAGGAATTCGAGGATTAATGCAAAAAGTTTCTTCCAGGATTATAAGGAATATACGTTCCTTTTTTTGCAGTCTGCATAATACTCAGAAAAAGTCTTCACTACCACCACCAGTATTAACAAAAGCATAAAACATACCTGGAAGGTGGCCAGCCAGAGAGTCTTGAGGACATAAGCGGTGAGCCACACACTGGGCTCAGACTGAGGCCACATCCTGAAAGCACCATCCTCGTCCTGGTAACGGGCGAGAGCCGCATAATGCACGTTCACTGCTGTCAGAACCTGCAAAGAAAGGCGTTCTTCTTTGCGCATAATGTATTTTTCTTTATATGATAGTCCACCGAAAATCATGATAATTTCGAATCAATAATTTTACAAGCAAATAAAATGTAACTTAGTTCATAGTTTTGTTAGTAACGCAGTTTTTACACTATTTTTCCTTGTCTTTTAATACAACATAAATTTCCTTATAGAAATAATCCTCAGTAATTAATCTCACTGAACAATCAATTAAATTAATATTAAAGAATCATGTCTTATGTAGAATGGTATGTTTAGTAAGTCGGGGGTTCCTAGATAAACATCGCTCACAGGGTAGTTCAAAATGTAAATAATTTTTTTACCAACATTCTCTCATATTTCTTATGTAATATTTTCATATTTTGCTCCTTCATTGAAACAGGCACATGTATCTGGTGTTGTTTAAAATTATATGGACACGAATTATTTAGTTTATTTATGTGAAGTGCTAATCCCTTGTGCGTCGCTCAACACAAGTGGTGGCTTCATACTTCAGCATCTATCAGCCAGCCAGGCTAGGAGGAGAATAGAAATTGAAAATTTGTCTATATGAATTTAAGCATGAAATACACGAGTATATTTAAATAATAGAGCAAAATATAAAATTCTGACATATAAAATACAAGAATGTTAGTCAAGAATTATTCACATGTAGATGAAATGAGTGAGCGATGTCTATCTGGACATTCCGGACCTTCTATACTTACCACTCTACAAAAAGAGATGATTATTTATTATTAATATAACTGATCGTTTAGTGAGACTGATTATGAGAATTCTTTCCTACCCAAAAGTAAGTTTATGCTGTAGTAATAGGCAAAGAGAAAGTGTAAATATAGCATCACTAACAATGAACTAAGAGCAATTAAGGTTTTTGTCTCGTGTCTATATGAAACACGAGACAAAATCTTTCAATGTCTAAGTTTTTGTTCATGAGAGCAATTTGTTTTTTAAAAAATCCACAGAATGTAAAATCTGACATGTTGGATGGCAGGAACTGCTTATAAGTATAGTAGAAAGACACTTCCTGCAGAGCCAACCTTCGTAATACAGAAATTTTGACTAATGATTTAGCTTGATGAATCTGTCTCTAGCGGAACATGGTATTCAATAACAATTTGCTCTATACAAGTTGTCCTCCTCACATATTTACGACAAACAAAATATTTCAATCTCAGTAGGCTAGGTACCTGATACGAAAGTCCTTGAATGAGTTGGTTTGAGAGACGGAGGTACTGAAGTGTCCAGAGATTAGCTGCAAAGTTGAAGGCAGACGTCTCCGCCCCCATCACCTCCAGCCCCAGCAGGGAGTCACTTCCCACCGGCATCTCCGGAAACGCTGGCCCCACCACGTCACCTGTACAGGTCAAGCTTATATAATAGCCTATACAAAAAAGTTTTATAAATCCGAAAATAATTCAGAGCATAAATGAACAAGTAGCTAAAAATTACGATCATACCAAAACTGATTAGCAAGTAAAACAGTTCAACTAGAGAATATCACAAAAATAGGGTCTCATAACTAAATAGGAGGACATAACCAATTTAATAAGGCAATCAGATAAGGTAACAGGAAGACAAGACCAATTAAAATTGACTATAGTACGGAGTTTCAGGTGGTGGTAAATGTTAGTGCAGCACTCACCAGTGACAGAGATGTGACCAGTCGGTGTTTCGTAGATGTACCGTCGCTTAAGAGAGTAAGGTATGATGGGCGACTCATCTAGTAAGATATCGAGGAAGTCATACACGAGCGCTCGGTTCTTGAGATCCAGCAGGATGGACGTGTGCTTCATTATTTTCACCCCCTGCAGAAAGAACATCAGGGAGGGGTAAAATATGGATAAGAGATAAATGTCAAGAGGGAATTAGAGTGGGTCAAACGAGAAGAGGAGAGGATGGAATGAATAGACTGGTAAAAGGTTTAAAATGAGGCAAGGGGCAGACAGTCAAATGAGAAGAGGCTTACATACAGAGAGGGGTAAGAGGAACAGAGGACCAAGTGACTATAGAAACAAATAACTAAGAAAGAGGAATCATAGGAAGGTGGAGATAAATTATTGACTAGGACACATTTGGAAGACGTCAAGGGTACTGAGGGAGTCAACTTATTATACTCCAATATGTAGTTTTAATTCTTTAAAAATATATTTTTCAGCCTTTATTTATATATACCTTCTTTATTTTTATACACCTACCATATTTCATTAATTAACTAACAAACAGCTGTAGTGTCCTCATTTTTTCCCCTTTAAGACCCACATAGGTTTCCCACATTTCTGTGAATAAACAAATTCTCATTAGATATAACTAGTGTGAGTTTTTCCCCTGTCCCACATGAAACTGCTCTCTTATTGTTTCTTCCCTTTATTGCACTCTTGAATAGAAAGCAAATGTAAGACTGGCAAGGCATCAACTTACCTCGGTAGTTACGTCAATGACGATTGTTTCGGAATCTTTCTGCATCATAGTGGAACCTTTCACAGTGACCTCAATCTTGCCCGTCCGTGTGAATATAATGGGGATGTGCACGTCCCGTGACTCCCCAGGATCCAGCTGCAGTAATATTGTGAACCAGTGTGAGTCATTTACTTTTGCATGTGTGTGTGTGTGTATGCACCTTTATGTGGTAGCAGGGACTGAGTCACAGCTCCTGGCCAGGCCTCTTTACTAGGTGCAATTAGGTCCCCTCTCCGTTTCAAGAGCTTTGTTTCCCCCTTCTTAAAGCTATGGATCCATCCTCTACCACTTCACTCTCCAGATTGTTCTGCATCCTGATAACTCTCTAAAGCTGAAGAAAAACTACCTAATTTTCAACTTTCCATTTGTGTCCTCTTATTCCACTTTTCCATTTCTGCAACCTTCTGTCCCTGTTCATCTTGTCATTTCTTCTCAGTATTTTGTACGTCGTTATCATACACCTCCCTAGTCCTCCGGTCCGGCAGCGTCATCAGGTTGAGTTCTCTTAACCTCTCCTCATAGGAGAAGTAAAGGGAACAAGTTTTGTTGCACATCTCTGAAATTTCTCCAGTTTTTGATGTGCTTGACCAGGTGTGGGTTCCATACTGGTGTTGCATACTCCAATGTGGGCCTGACGTACACGGTGTATTGAATGATTCCTTATTTAGATGTCGAAACATTCTTCTTAGATTTGCCACACGCCCTTTTTCTGCAGCAGTTACTTGGTTGATGTGCGCCTCAAGGAATATCCTTGGTATGATACTTACCTTAAGGTACTTCTCCTTGAGTGAGGTTTGCAGCCTTTGAGCTTGTATTCCAGGATCATTTTGACAGACCTGGCCTCGTCTGCTTGCATTCTCGTCGTCTGTGAACAGAAACACCTCTGACTATATCCCTTCTGTCATTTCATTCATGTATACAAAATCAGTACCGGCCCTAGGACTGATCCTTGTGGAAACCCACCTGTCACATGCACCCATTACAACACCTCGTCACGTACTATCACTCATTGTTTCCTTCCTGTCAGGTATTCCCTAATCCATGAAGTGCTTTTCATGTAAGGCCTGCCTTTTCTAACTTTTGCACCAGTCTCTCGTGAGGTACTGTTCAAAATCCTTCATACAGTCCAGGAAAATGCAATCTGCCCATCACTTCTCTCTCCAATTTTATTTATGTTACCTTGTCGTAGAACTCCAGTGGTTTGTGACACAGATTTTCCATCCCTGAAGCCATGCTGGTTGTCAAGTATGAGCTCACTCCTTTCTAGGTGCCCCACCATTCTTCGCCTAATAACTATTCCTTAAGTTTACATACGATCTATGTCAGTGACACTGGTCTGTAGTTTAATGCTGCCTGTATCTCCTTTCTTAAAATTTTGAACTTGCTATCTTTCACACCTTGGAGGTATCTAACTCGCATAGCAGTTTCATCACCTCCTTACCGGTTGTATGTGCACTCTTCTGCCTCTTTGCTGGAAGCCTTTGTGTATCCTCGGAGAATAACTCCTGAAATCTCATGTTGAGCTCTTCACAGACTTCCTGGACATTCCTTGTGAGTCTTAATGCTAAAGGTGTGTCACCTGACTGTGGTATCTAGAAGGAATAACAGAAGGTTGGCTAATTTGCATGAAATGTTGAAACTACCGTATATTTGTTAAAATCAATGAGTGCCTTTTCTTTGATTACGAGACTGGCTACTCCCAGCTTCATCAGAAGGACATTTGAACTGCGGTGAGCCATGAACGCACTGTTCACTTCATCCTGGCTACAGACGTGTTTATGCTTTCTGAGGTGCTCTTCCTTACGTTTTGCTGTCTCTGTTCTGTACGTTTTATTGTGGTCAAAATGGAAATGACGTAGACTTCTGCATTATATAGTCTATGGATGTGGTAGGGCCTTCTTCCTGATCAGATCTTTGACGGTGGTGGAAGTATTGGTGGCCACGATACTGGCTACGTCCTCACACGGGGCGTCAAAATATTCTGATACATTCATGCGCTGTACTAGACTGACAAAACTACCAAAATTATATTCTAGTGTTGCACAAGTGTCTTATTTACATTTGTTAAAATACATGTGGACACTTAAATGATGCATTATCATTAGCATTATTATATATCGTTATTACTATTACTTTCATTAACACCATTATCATTATTGTATATAGGATGCTCATACCACTGTCATTCTTTCTAAGTCATGACTGCAGTTTGACTTAGAATAGTGACAGGCTCGTATGTAATGATATACCATGTTATATACATACATATATATATATAAAAGGTTGGATGGAGGGGGTAAAGGAGGTTTTGTGGGCGAGGGGCTTGGACTTCCAGCAAGCATGTGTGAGCGTGTTAGATAGGAGTGAATGGAGACGAATGGTTTTTGGGACATGACGATCTGTTGGAGTGTGAGCATGGTAACATTTGTGAAGGGATTCAGGAAACCAGTTAATTGATTTAGTTGGACTTGAGTCCTGGAAATGGAAGTACAATGCCTGCACTTTAAAGGAGGGTCTGGGATAGTGACAGCTGGGAGGGACTATTCTCAGCTGTCGTATCTGAACTCCTCTGCAAAGACAGTGATTATGTATGAGTGTGGTGAAAGTGTTGAATGATGATGAAAGTATTTTCTTTTGGGGATTTTCTTTCTTTTGGGTCACCTGCCTCAGTGGAGACGGCCGACTTGTTTAATAAATATATATATATATATATATATATATATATATATATATATATATATATATATATATATATATATATATATATGGTAGGTAGTAGGTTGGTAGACAGCAACCGCCAAGGGAGGTACTGCCAAGTGAGTGTAAAACGGAAGCCTGTACAGTATTTGTTTTACATGATGGTAGGATTGCTGGTGTCTTTTTTCTGTCTCATAAACATGCAAGATTTCAGGTAAGTCTTGCTACTTCTACTTACACTTAGGTCACACTACACATACATGTACACGTTTATGTATACACACTCATCTGAGTTTTCTTTGATTTTAATTTAATATTTCTTTTCTTATTACTTTTCCTTTCATATCCATGGGGAAGTGGAATAAGAATTTTCCCTGTAAGCCATGCGTGTTGTAAAAGTCAACTAAAATGCCGGGAGCAATGGGCTAGTAACCCCTTTTCCTGTATAGCCTACTAAAAAGAAAAGGAAGAAAACCGTTTAAGTGGGATGTTTGAATGTGCGTGGATGTTGTACGAATGATAAAGAGATGATTGTGGATGTTATGAATGAAAGAAGCTGGATGTCCTGGGTTTAAGTGAAACGAAGCTGAAGGGGGTAGGAGAGTTTCAGTGGGAAGAAATAAATGGGATTATGTCAGGGGTTTCTAATAGAGTTAGAACTAAGGAAGGAGTAGCAATAATGTTGAAGGATATGTTATAGCAGGAAAAGGAATATAAATGCATAAATTCAAGGATTATGTGGAGTAAAATAACGGTTGGATGTGAAAAGTGGGTTATAGTAAGTGTTTATGCACCTGGAGAAGAGAGAAGTGTAGAGGAGAGAGAGAGAGATTTTGGAAATGTTGAGTGAGTGCGTGGGGAGTTTTGAACCAAGAGAGAGAGAGTACTTGTGGTTGGGGATCTCAAATCTAAAGTGGGTAAAAATGTTGTAGAGGGAGTAGTAGGTAAATTTGGGGTGCCAGAGGTAAATGGAAATGGGGAGCATTTAATTGAACTATGTGTAGAAAGAGGTTTGGTAATAAATAATACATATTTTATGAAAAAGAGGATAAATAATATAAAGATGGATGTGATATAGCATGTAATTGGTTTGTTGGGTTATGTACTGGTGGATAAAAGGTTGATGGGTAGGCTTCAGGATGTACATGTTTATAGACGGGCAACGGATATATCAGATCATTATCTAGTTGTAGCTACAGTTAGAATAAGAGGTAAGATTGGACAAAAGGAAAATGGGAACAGCAAGAGAGAAGTGAAAGTTTATGAACCAAGGGAGGAGGAAGTTTGGGCGAGATATAAGCAACTACTGGCAGAAAGGTGGGTAAATGAGAGTATAGGTAGTATGGGAGCTTGTAGATTTTTATAGGAAGTTTACGGAAAAAGGGGTTACTAGCCCATTGCTCCTGGCATTTTAGTTGACTTTTACAACATACATGGCTTACCGAGAAAAAATTCTTATTCCACTTCCCCGTGGATATGAAAGGAAAATAAGCACAAGAACTATTGAGAAAACCAAAGAAAACTCATATGAGTGTGTATACATAAATGTGCACAATGTACATACATGTACATTGTAAGTATCTTGAGAATCTTATATTTTGTAATTATGTGCTCCTTGGTCCTTCTTTCGTCTGTGGCTGTAACGAATTTCTTTAATTTCTCTCCTGTCTGCATTCCACTCAGCTATGCGTCATGCTGTTAATATTGACCTTTGTGATGTAACGTGGCTGGGTGTGTCCTTACACTTCCGTATGAATCCATGTATAAACATACATCTACCTATGCATATGAATATGTAAGTGTGAATATTTTAAAATAAAATGCGAATACTTTTCGTAACTTCTAGGTACTTGAACATAACCAAAACCATATGGTCACTGACCCAGACTAAATGTTGATGGTCACCGGTTGCCGTCCTGGGCTTATATGAGGTGACCACGCCATTCTTCTCCACCAGGACGGAGCGGTAGTCAGGGGACTGTTTCAGAGTTATCAGTATACCCACTTTTCTGGAGTAGAAGTTGAATACGCAGGCCGTAGTCCTACTTGCTCAAACTGGCGCGCCACCGACGGTCCCTCCAACGTCAACAGGAACGGCCCAGCAGAATCAAACTGTGGCCATGAAGGTGAATAGTCATGATTTTATTGTAGACACTGGTGGAAGTGATGATAATTTTGGTATTAATGATGAAGAAAACTATGATAGAAAATAATAATTACAATAAAAATAATAAAATAATGATACTGCTACTTATTTTACTACTACTACTACTGTTGCTATTATTACTATTACAACTACTAATACTACTACTAATAATAATATTACAGCTATTGTTATTATTATATTATGATTTGTTACTATTATTGTAAAATTGGACTTTGCAGATTCTTAAGAAGGTGAGGCTTCATTTAAGGAAGCCTCACAAAAGTGTAGCTTAATCAAATCTTATAAAAGAACACACACCCCAAACATGTATTCCCTACCACAGCAGGCAAAGACAAGTGTTCAGAATGAACATAAGAATGAGGGAACACTGCAGCAGGCCTACTGGCCCATAATAAGCAGATTTTCAAAACCACCCACCCACTTGTTCAAACTTTTTTCAAAGCTGCCGAAGAATGTGAGAGAATGACAGATGGAGCGGGAATTGATGTCGTTAAATCAGGTGTCTGTACTTAATTCAGAATATGAAGTGAACAAAAAGATGAAATGTAGATAAATGGTTCAGAGAACCGACAAGTTGATAAATTAGACATGTGCAACACTTGGGTATCTTTATTGAAGAAACGTTTCACCACACAGTGGCTTCATCAGTCCATAAAAGGAGAATAGTCGAATTTATCAATGTGTCTAATTTATTAACTTGTCGGTTCTCTGAACCATTTATCTACATTCCTGTCAGACACAGCAACATCTTGGGATCTTAATACAGGGAATTCTTTACTTGCCTAAGCTATAGGCATGACCTTCCATATGTGGATTTGTCAAATGTGACACCACCTACGACTGCTTCACCTCATCTGTCTACAATATATAAGCCACTTCTTCGCACATATGCTGTGTTCTTTTCAAGATTGATGGGCTGATACATCGACTCAGGACTGAGGGACTGATTACCTCAAAGTCCTCCTGTTCTTCACCATTCTACTTTGTATGGATTAAGAAGCCACTGTGTGGCGAAACGTTTCCTCAATAAAGAATCTCCACAACTACGGTGCTCTTAACACCAACTCCAAGGCCGAGGGACTGATTACCTCATCTTTTGTATATAGTTCTACTGTCTCCAAGTTATGTCCTAGAATCTGTATTGATAAAGCCACTGGATGGCGAAACGTCTACAATAAAGATACCCAGATGTCGCACATGTGTCTAATTTTCAAAGATACCCAAGTGTTGCAGATGTGTCTAATTTACCAAGATGAAATGCGTAATATTTTTTTGTGAATGTGTAATCACCTATTCTATGAATCTCTTCCTTATCCTACTTTCCACCCAACAAACTGAATGTTTGTTACTGTAATGCAAAAATCGACCTTTGCACTTTTTCGGAGCTGGTAATGAACAGATGTCAATACGAAGGGTTAAACCACAAGTTTTACAATCAAAAGTTACAAAAGCCTCATACGTTTTCCTGCAGATAGATATGTTGCAAATACAGGTTCAGTAGCTTTCACCATGGAAAGTGGTATCAGAACTCCTGTATAGCATCTGATATGATTTAAATCCCCGACTAAGTCATCTAGCTCTTTCTGATTAACGAAATGTGGAGATATGTTTAAGCAAGCTTCTCTAGACGCCAAATCTTCACCCAGTTCCCAAGATAACGCCTACAGATGAACTAGGAATTGATCATTTGTTACTGTGCAGCATTTGGGCAAAGAAGATGGAAACTTTAAAGTTTGTGTAAATCGAAACGTCGATAATGCAAAAGTAGTAAACAACTGAGCAGTCATGTAAATAATAGCATGTAGTAAAAACATAAACCATTACATGTAAATGGCAGCATAACTAATTTTCAATATTTGTTTCTTCAAATATAAATATAAATGTATTTTGGTCACTGCACGATCCGAGAATGGACGCGATAGGAAAAATGCATATTGTAGGCTAAGTTTCACCAAGGTCATCTTTGAAGCCAAAATGAAGAGGCATTCTCTTGTTATATCAGAAAGACCAATGTCCTAAAATACACCAGCACGTTAAGTATGAAACCACTCAGGAACTTTATTATTAACTTATCAGTGTTGAAGTGTTGAAAACCAACATTTAAATTTTCTTTATTTCTTACGGGACGTATGATACATATGGTTTACAATAGTCTTGAGGGTACACATATACTGTTGGCGCATAAAAAGAATATTATGTTAATTTAATATAGAGTAATCCAATTAAGTAAAATACTGTGATTTATTCCTGATCATTGGAGACATACTTCAGTTATTTCATGGCAACAAATTTCTTTAATAAAGTGGGCACATTAAAATGTATGCAACGTAAAATAAAGAGGGGAAGCTTCCCTTGAAGAAAACACTTCAGCACTAAACGTTTACAACAAATAAGAAGATGCATTCTTAAATTATTAAACGAAATATAATGAAAGATGCACCAACACAGCCTAAACACAAAAACAACATTTCATTCATTTTATAGGATGGATCATCCAATAGATTGATACCTTCATAATTGTTGTATTTTAATGAAAGCGAAACACTAGACCTTGAGGTATGATATAGCCTCTGGTGAATGGGAGGTACACTGAATCAAAGGTGGGGAAGGATAAGTCAAGTTCTCTGGATCAAGGAGTCCTCACCCGCATCAAGGCAGCCTTCTTAAGAAGGCATACACTACATTTTTATTACAAAATAAAAGTAAACCATTTTTAGATAAAAAGTGGCCAAATCGCACCTACTCACACTATTAACAATGTCAATCTTCTTCTAAGCTGGATACGCATGAGTACTACTTAGAAGAAGCGGCTTTCTAACGTTACCGCATGAAACTAATTTCGTGTTTTCTATATAAAATTGAGAAAAGGGCACCTATACTTAAGAGGAGGGTTTATATTAGAGTGCAGTGTCCTATGTATGTAGTAGGCACAATAAAAAGTGTGGATGTTTTGCATATTGAGTAAGTTAAAGACTCTTGTATAGTGGCGGAGTATGCTGTCTCGAGTTGGAATTTGTATGTGTATGGCTTCTTAAGAAGGCTGCCTTGATGCGGGTGAGGACTCCTTGATCCAGAGAACTTGACTTATCCTTCCCCACCTTTGATTCAGTGTACCTCCCATTCACCAGAGGCTATATCATACCTCAAGCTCTACTGTTTCGCTTTCATTAAAATACAACAATTATGAAGGTATCAATTTTTATTGGATGATCCATCCTATAAAATGAATGAAACGTTGTTTTTATTAAAGGTCTGAGGTGATTTACTGTAGCTGAGCCCCATGCACAGACTCCATAGGTGAAACAGGGGTAAATGAGTGAGTGGTACAGATACGGTACAAAGTACCGTATGTTTGATAGAATGCCTACTGTCTCAAAAAACTTTCTTAGAAATTTGCTGTATGTGTATCTGGAATTTGAGACTGCTGTCAAGGTTAAGTCCTAGAAATTTACCCTCCCTAAGTCTAAAGATGGGTGATCCATTTATCATTATGTCAAGCCGTAAGTTTTGCCTATATTGAGAGTAAGCCTGTTGGTCGTCATCCAGGTAGATATTTTATGTAATTCAGCATTTACAGTGTTAGTATGAGTGAACTTGGGTGAGAGAAGACGTAAGTAGTGTCATCTGCAATAATACGGATTTGAGGAGTTTATATGCGTTTGGTAGATCATTGATGTAAATGAGAAAGAGACGTGGGCCAAGGACACTACCTTGTAGGACTCCAAGAGTGACTGATTGTGTAGTAGAGTTAGCTCCATTAGTGCATACATACTGGTTTCTGTTGCTAAGGTATGACTTTAGGTAGTTGAGAGAGTGTCCTCTTATTCCATAATGAGTTAACTTTAGGTACAATAAGTCATCATCAACTGTATCAAAAGCTTTTCGTAGATAAAGGAAGATTCCCAGGGAGAGTTTTTATTTTTCGAGTGCCGTATATTAGTTCTAGCATGTGTATTGTATCATCGTTCGTGTTTTTTTTCGGGCTAATTATTATAACCCAATTTTCCAAATTTGAAGACTAATGGAAAAGGCGATCTAAAATTATAAATGGAGGAAGTTAGTGGAAGAACACTGAACTTAATATGATCGGCTCTGGCATAAAATCAAGCCAATATATATCAATAACAACACTGCACTAGCCAAGGACTCTAACCCATCTTGTACTGGCCCGCCTATGGTGAGCGAGAACCACATGACGCTTTAACCCACAGGACAACCAAATCCTACAAAGATGGCGCAGCCAGCAGAGCTAGCTGTTTTACCTCCATCCGAGGACATATGGTAGTGTGGGAAATTCTAAGCTTCTAAGCTAATCAAATCCTACAAGGATGGCTGCGCCATCCTTGTAGGATAGAAATTAGTATATACACTGAATTTACATAGTAAATTCAGTGTATATACATGGAGACATACGAATCTCAGTGTATATATCCTGTGTTAATAGTTAAATGGCTCATTTAGGTCAAAACCTTTTTCACAAGAGTCGTCCTGTGGGTTAAAGCGTCATGTGGTTCTCGCTCACCATAGGCGGGCCAATATATATATATATATATATATATATATATATATATATATATATATATATATATATATATATATATATATATACTGTATTTTTTTCAACAAGTCTGCGTCTCCCACCGAGGCAGTGTAACCAAAAAGAAAGAAAATCCCCAAAAGAAAGAAAATCCCCAAAAGAAAGAAAATCCCCAAAAGAAAATACTTTCATCATCATTCAACACTTTCACCACACTCATACATAATCACTGTCTTTGCAGAGGCGCTCAGATACGACAGCTGAGAATAGTCCCTCCCAGCTGTCACTATCCCAGACCCCTCCTTTAAAGTGTAGGCATTGTACTTCCCTTTTCCAGGACTCAAGTCCAACTAAATCAATTAACTGGTTTCCCTGAATCCCTTCACAAAATGTTACCCTGCTCACACTCCAACAGCTCGTCAGGTCCCAAAAACTATTCGACTCCATTCACTCCTATCTAACACGCTCACACATGCTTGCTGGAAGTCCAAGCCCCTCGCCCACAAAACCTCCTTTAACCCCTCCCTCCAACCTTTTCTAGGACGACCCCTACCCCGCCTTCCTTCCCCTACAGATTTATACACTCTCCAAGTCATTCTACTTTGATCCATTCTCTCTAAGTGACCAAACCACCTCAACAACCCCTCTTCAGCCCTCTGACAAATACATTTAATAACTCCACACCACCTCCTAATTTCCACATTCCGAATTTTCTGCATAATATTTACACCACACATTGCCCTTAGACAGGACATCTCCACTGCCTCCAGCCTCCTCCTCGCTGCAGCATTTGCAAACCATGCTTCACACCTATATAAGAGTGTTGGTCCCACTATACTTTCGTACATACCTTTCTTTGCCTCCATGGATAACGTTTTTTGTCTCCACAGATACGTCAACGCACCACTCACCTTTTTTCCTTCATCAATTCTATGGTTAACCTCATCCTTCATAAACCCATCCGCTGACACGTCAACTCCCAAATATCTGAAAACATTTACTTCTTCCATAATCCCTCTCTCCAATGTGATATCCAATTTTTATTTATTTAAACCGTTTGATACCCTCATCCCCTTACTCTTATCTATGTTCACTTTCAACTTTCTACCTTTACACACCCTCCCAAACTCGTCCACTAACCTTTGCAACTTTTCTTTAGAATCTCCAATAACCACAGTATCATCAGCAAAAAGTAACTGTGTCAACTCCCATTTTGCATTTAATTCCCCATAATTTAATCCCACCCCTCTCCCCAACACCCTAGCATTTACTTCTTTTACAACCCCATCTATAAATATATTAAACAACCATTATGACATTACACATCCCTGTCTAAGACCTACTTTTACCGGGAAGTAATCTCCCTCTCTCCTACACACTCTAACCTGAGCCTCACTATCCTCATAAAAACTCTTTACAGCCTTCAGTAACTTACTACCTATTCCATACACTTGCAACATTTGCCACATTGCTCCCCTATCCACTCTATCATATGCCTTTTCTAAATCCATAAATGCAATAAAAACTTCTCTACCTTTATCTAAATACTGTTCACATATATGCTTCACTGTAAACACTTGATCTACACATCCCGTACCCACTCTAAAGCCTCCTTGCTCATCTGCAATCCTACTCTCTGTCTTACCTCTAATTCTTTCAATAATAACCCTGCCATACACTTTACCTGGTATACTCAGTAAACTTATTCCCTATAATTCTTACACTCTCTTTATCCCCTTCCCTTTATATAAAGGAACTATACATGCTCTCTGCCAATCCCTAGGTACTTTTCCCTCTTTCATACATTTATTAAACAAAAATATCAACCACTCCAACACTATCCTCCCCTGCTTTTAACATTTCTGACATGATCCCGTCAGTTCCAGCTGTTTTACCCCTTTTCATTCTACGTAATGCCTCACGCACCTCCCCCATACTCACATCCTGCTCTTCTTCACTCCTAAACGATGTTGTACCTCCCTGGCCAGTACATGAAATTACCGCATCCCTTTTTTCATCGACATTTAAAAGTTCCTCAAAATATTCCCGCCATCTACCCAATACATCCAGCTCCCCATCTACTAACTCCCGTACTCTGTTTTTAACTGACAAATCCATTCGTTCCCTAGGCTTTCTTACCTTGTTTATCTCACTCCAACATTTTTTCTTGTTTTCAGCAAAATTTCTTGACAGAGCCTCTCCTTTTCTTTCATCTGCACTTCTTTTGCACTCTCTCACCACTCTCTTCACCTTTCTTTTACTCTCCATATACTCTGCTCTTCTATTAACACTTCGGTTTTGTAAAAACCTCTCATAAGCTACCTTTTTCTCTTTTATCACACCCTTTACTTCTTCATTCCACCACTCACTCCTCTTTCCTCCTGCACCCACCCTCCTATAGCCACAAACTTCTGCCCCACATCTCTAAATGACCAAACCACCTCAACATTCTTCAGCACTCTGACTAATACTTTTAGTAACTCCACACCTCCTAATTTCTACACTCCGATTTTTCTGCATAATATTTACATCACACATTGCCCTTAGACAGGACATCTCCACTGCCTCCAGCCTCCTCCTTGCTGCAGCATTTGCAACCCATGCTTCACACCCATATAGGAGTGTTGGTACCACTATACTTTCATACATTCCCTTCTTTGCCTCCATAGATAATGTTTTTTGTCTCCACAGATACCTCAACGCACCACTCACCTTTTTTTCTTCATCAATTCTATGGTTAACCTCATCCTTCATAAACCCATCCGCTGACAATTCAACTCCCAAATATCTGAAAACTTTCACTGCTTCCATAATCCCTCTCTCCAATGTGATATCCAATTTTTCTTTATCTAAATCGTTTGATACCCTCATCACCTTACTTTTATCTTTGTTCACTTTCAACTTTCTACCTTTACACACCCTCCCAAACTCGTTCACTAACCTTTGCAACTTTTCTTTATGGAAAGCGCATAAATCTGTAGGGGAAGGCGGGGTAGGGGTCGTCCTCGAAAAGGTTGGAGGGAGGGGGTAAAGGAAGTTTTGTGGGCGAGGGGGTTGGACTTCCAACAAGCGTGCGTGAGCGTGTTAGAAAGGAGTGAATAGAGACGAATGGTTTTCGGCACCTGACGAGCTGTTGGAGTGTGAGCAGGGTAATATTATGTGAACGCATTCAGGGAAACCGGTTAGCCGGACTTGGGTCCTGGAAATGTGAAATACAATGCCTGCACTTTAAAGGAGGGACTTCTAAACTGCCGGATCTGAGCGACTCTGCAAAGACAGTGATTATGTATGAGTGTGGTGAAAGTGTTGAATGATGATGAAAGTATTTTTCTTTCTTTTTGGGTCACCCTGCCTCGGTGGGAGACGGCCGACGTGTTAAAAAAAAAATATATATATATATATATATATATATATATATATATATATATATATATATATATATATATATATATATATATATATATATATATATGCAAAAGATCACAGTAAACAGGTGATATCAAAATATGCAAAACAACCACTATGAAAAAATAGAAGAATTCCAAGCGCTTTCGTGACAACTCACATTATCAAGGAACTATAAAAGGAAATAGCCTCCTAGATGATTTTGAAACCTATTCTAAACTTAGAAAGAATCCCTTAGAAACAGTTAACAGCAATTTCAATAAAACAATAAAGCATCTATTGAAGGGCAAAGATGAATTAATTAAAAAATTTACTTCCACTAATCCATCTTTACCTTATATGTAGGGATTAATTAAAACACACAAACCTGGTAATCCTGTTAGACCAATTATTAGCTCCATAGGTTCAGTTTCTTATAAACTTTCTAAATGGCTTGTTGATATTTTGAGCCCAATTGTTGGAAAAATTTATAATTTTAATGTTAAAAACAACTTAGATTTAGTTGATAAATTAAGCACCTTGACTGATTTAAATTGATTTCAATATGGTTAGTTTTGATGTTACCTCCTTGTTTACAAAAGTTCCAGTTGATGATTTACTAAAGTTCTTATCTGAAGAACTGGTTAATTACGATTTACCATTGCCAGTTCCTACTATCATTAAACTTATTAAACTTTGTATTGTTGATGCAAAATTTGTATTTAATGATGAGTTTTACACTCAGAAGTTTGGTATGGCAATGGGAAATCCTCTTTCACCTGTTCTTAGTAATTTATATATGGAATTTTTCGAAACAAGATTGCCTAACACAATCCTTCCCAATAGAGCTAAGTGGTATAAATATGTTGATGACATTTTGTGCCTTATGCCTAAGAATGTAGACATAAACCATTTCCTTGTTAAATTAAATAGCTTAGCTCATTCTATAAATTTTACTGTTGAATTTGAAGTAAATAACTCATTGCCTTTCCTAGATGTTTTTATTATTAAGGGTAACATTGATTTTAAATTTTAAATTTACAGAAAACCTACAAATAATTGTTCCTATGTACACTATTACTCTTCACATCAAGATAGAGTTAAAGTGTCGGTTTTCTCTTCTATGTTTTTGAGAGCTTTACGCATTTGTAGTCCAGAGTTCATAGATGAAGAAATCTCTAAAATTTATGAAATAGCTAATGATTTAAAATACCCAAGAAACATAATTGATAAATCTTTTAAAATAGCTAGAAATACTTTTACAATCCAAAAGGGACAACCAACCTTATTCAACCAAAAATATGTTGGTTCTCCTTACCATGAAAACTTGGTTGATATGCCTTCTTTTCTTAAGAATTTTAATATCAAAGTTGTATTTAAAAATCTTGATACAGTAAAAAGACTTTTGATAAAAAATTCCCCCCAAAATGCTGACGGATGTGTCTATAAGATTCCCTGTAAAATATGCGATAAAGTTTATTATGGCCAAACTGGTAAAAGTCTTGAACTAAGATTAAAACAACATAAATATAGCATTAGAACTGGACAAGATTCTAATGCTCTATTTATTCATGTGAGAGACTTTAACCATCCAATTGATTTTCAAAATGCTGAGAAGGTTGTATCAAGCAAGTCCATGGTTGAGAGGAATATAATAGAATCATGTTTCATTAAAAGCAGTTTTGAAAATAATATGAATATTTCTTTTGGTTTATATAAATTGGATTCATTTATAATTAATAAAATTTGGGAAGAATTTAATGATAAATTGGACTAATCTTAATTCTTGGGAAGAGTTTCAGGTCCTTTCTTATGTTCCTCTTCACAGAGTCGTGAGATGTTACGCTACTGTGAGGTGTTGTCTTTGTTAGTGTGATGTGACTGTGAGGTATATTCTGCCTCTTTATAAGCCTTCTTCTCACGTTTCCTTTTATAGTTCCTTGATAATGTGAGTAGTCACGAAAGCGCTTGGAATTCTTCTATTTTTTCATAGTGGTTGTTTTGCATATATATATATATATATATATATATATATATATATATATATATATATATATATATATATATATATATTATATTCCATTTATTTCGTGATTATAATATATATATATATATGTTTGGGGACCATGAAATTGACTCTTGTGAGGGTGTGCAAGAGGGTCTTGCCCCCTTTCTATTCTGTCTAGTCATCAAGGATGTCACAGAAGCATTTTCCAGTGAGCTCAATATCTGGTTCTTGGATGATGGCACCCTAGCTGGCACTACACAATCTCTCCTAGGAGACATCAGGAAAATTAAAGATATGGTAGAGAGCCTGGGCCTATCTTTAAACCCCACCAAATGTGAGATAGTTTCCACCAATCCACAGATGATCCAGGACATTAGGGCTGTTTTACCAGGGGCACGAGCCATTGATCCAGCCAACAGCACTCTCCTTGGTGCTCCTCTTGGGACCAATGCCATCGATCTGGTCCTGGAAAAAAAATTCTCAGACCTCAGGACGATGGAAGGTAGGATGAAAGACATCGATACACATGATGCCTTCTACCTACTCACCAGGTGCCTGTCAATCCCAAAACTTACATACTTCCTGAGATGCTCCCCAGCCTTCAGCAGCCCAAAACTCAAGGAATATGACTCTCTCCTCAAGACCATGCTAGAGAGTGTATTGAATCTTTCCCTCGAAGATGGACAGTGGTTGCAAGCCTCACTTCCAGTCAGACTTGGGGGGCTGGGAGTACGCAAATCCTCCCAGATTGCCCTACCAGCTTTCTTATCCTCTTCCATAGCATCAAATGAGCTAATAAAACAAATTCTTCCAGACAACTTCAGTGATTCAGCAGGAATACAGGACCCTTGCTACACCAGTGCCATCACTGAATGGGAGACTCTTGCTGCTCCAACACCAAAACCTAGTGAAGAACTGGCCTACAAACAGTCAAGCTGGGACGGCCCCATCGCTGAAAAGATACTTGCCAATATGCTTAGGGCCATAACATCAGACAGGGAAACTGCCCGTCTCCTAGCTGTAAGTGCACATCACTCTGGGGACTTCCTCCAAACAGTTCCCATTTCGGCCATGGGAACACGCCTCGACCCTAAGACCCTTCGTATTGCAGTGGCTCTGCGCCTTGCTGCCCCTATTCACACGGAATATACGTGTATTTGCAGCGATGCGCAAGCCGACCAATATGGTCTACATGGTCTTAACTGTTCTAAAACCAAGGGTTGGCATGCAAGACACAATGAGGTCAACGACATCATAAAGAGAACCCTTGCTACAGCTGGATGCCCAGCCGAGAGAGAGCCTCGATCACTAGCAGCCAACAACGCCCACAACCCAGCAAACCGCCCCGACGGGATCACCATCTATCCTTGGAAGAATGGCAAGCTCTTAGCATGGGATTATACCTGTGTGTCGACACTGGCTGACACCTACATCCATCACAGTGTCGGGCGACAAGGAGGAGCTGCTGACCACAGAGAGGAGTACAAGAACGGCAAGTACAGGGACATAAGTCAACAGTATCAATTTGTCCCAGTGGGATCAGAGACCTTGGGAGCGTGGGGAAAAAATGCAACACGTTTCCTTAAAGAACTGGGTTCCAGACTCATCGACACCACCAGGGACCCAAGGGCAGCCACGTTCATGTTCCAGCGTCTCAGCGTGGCCACCCAGAGGGGAAACGCATGCTGCATACTTGGCTCGCGTCCGGCTTCGGAGGAGCTGGAGGAGATTCATAATCTTTGATATATTGTACCATTTTATTCATGTTTATGTTTTCCATTGATGTATTCTGTCTGTTAATAAAGCATTCCATCATCATATATAGGGGGTGGTAGAAGAAAATATTCAAACAGCTCCGGGGAGAACCTCGAGTTTTCCCTGAGGTACGTTTATTGTCTTCTCTGAGGATGAGGGTCCCCAATAAAGTTCCAGAGGTGGTACCTTACGATATGAAAATATATATATATATATATATATATATATATATATATATATATATATATATATATATATATATATATATATATATATATATTCAACAAGTCGGCCGTCTCCCACCGAGGCAGGGTGACCCAAAAGAAAGAAAATCCCCAAAAAGAAAATACTTTCATCATCATTCAACACTTTCACCACACTCATACATAATCACTGTCTTTGCAGAGGAGCTCAGATACGACAGCTGAGAATATATATATATATATATATATATATATATATATATATATATATATATATATATATATATATATATATTATAATCACGAAATAAATGGAATATAATAATAATGATGCTTTAAAATGAGTGGAAAACATGAAAACAATTCTAAAAACTATGGACTATTAAAAAACTTTTCTCTATCAGAGAAATGCATAAAAATTTACATACGAAATGTTTTACAGTGCTATTTATGTGTGTCTGTTTTTGTCAGATGCTGCAATAGCTTCCATTATTACTGTATTTTATAGACATCGTTTACTAGAAATTCATAGTGTTCAGTCAAAATTCGGTGAACAATACCATGCAATATAGGTCTTGTACCTCGCGTCTTGTTTGCCAGTCTTTCCCTAGAATCATTTTCCCTGTTACTCTGGTTTAGATAAGATCTCATGTAAATTAGCCAGTCACCCACATTTGCCAAATGCATTACCTGAATTTTCTCCTCCATGATGCCCAGCCCGGTCTTTTTCCCTACTGCAAACATGGATACCACCCACGTTTGAGGTCTCTTGGGGAAGGTAAACACCCGGATCTCTCGCCCTACTCGGCGTAAGTCCTTCCAGGCCCAGTCACCTTTTTCAGGGTCATAGAAGCGATGGAGGCGACTCAGGCGCATGATGCGGTATTCTCGAAGAGGATCCACGACAACAGGACCTACAGAGTAGTGTATGACCCACAGAGGATTAACACTGCACAAGAGCATTAATATTAATTCACCTAATAAATTATACTCATTTACTAATACAATTTATTATTCTCCTTAATGATGATTGTCATAAAATAAGAAACGTGCGCACTATTATTTTGTTAAGAAAACGTTTCGCTACGAACAGTTCAATGTCATGGCGAAATGTTTACTCAATAAAATTTGCAAATATTGTGCATTTCTCTTTTATACATTTTTTCTGTATTTTATTCCATATCTTTACCATTATGCTTACCATACTGTACAGAGCCGATATACCTATAATAATACACCTGGAAATGATTGCCACACTGTATTGCCCAGTATTGTGTGACATTTAAAGTTAGGCAACAAGAGTAAGTGTAACTCACAGCCGGCCTCGTCTGAGTGGTCAAGACAGTCAGGGTTAGTGTCGCAGCGTTGCTTGTGGCTGTAGCAGCCACCAGTAAGACACTTGAACTCCCACTCACCACAGTCCGGAGTCGCTGTACGAACAACATACACGTTAACAAAATGTTGAAAAAACAATAAGAGGACATACAGTCAGAGGGAAAATATGTGGACAGGTAGGAGGTGTAACCTTATTTTTAATGAAAGATTTTTCCTTCCTACCAGTGTCTCTTTCCATTTGTCGGTTTGCGCCATTGCTTATCAAAAAAAATTGCAAATAATATGTGAATTATATATTTATATATACAGGCGAAATTATTTACAAACATTATCTCTCAGTTCACAGCAGGATTCGAACCTGCAAACTCGGAATTAGAGTACACAGTACTTTATCCACAACGCCAGACTCTGGAGTAAAGGAGGTTTTATGGGCGAAGGGCTTGGACTTCCAGCAAGCGTGCGTGAGCGTGTTACATAGGTGTGAATGGAGACGAATGGTTTTTGGGACCTAACGAGCTGTTGAAGAGTGAGCAGGGTAATATTTTGTGAAGGGATTCAGGGAAACCGGTAAGCTAGATTTGAGTCCTGGAAGTGGGAAGTACAATGCCTGCACTTTAAAGGAGGGGTTTGAAATATTGGCTGTTTGACATCTAAAACTGTCGTATCTGAGCGCCTCTGCAAAGACAGTAGATGGTAGATCAGGGCCTATATATGTTTTTTTATAAAAGCTTTTCTACTGCAAGGTCACTGAAGCTGTATATCACCCGCACACAACCAGTAAATATACTCTAACCCCTGAAATGGGATTAAAGTAAACTCAGTGGATATATACATAGATATACACCAGTGGTTAACACTGGCCTGCTAGTCTGAGGCTTTGCTTGTCTGGGGCCTTGCTTGTCTGGGGCCTTGCTTGTCTGGGGCCTTGCTTGTCTGGGGCCTTGCTTGTCTGAGGCCTTGCTTGTCTGGGGCCTTGCTTGTCTGGGGCCTTGCTTGTCTGGGGCCTTGCTTGTCTGGGGCCTTGCTTGTCTGGGGCCTTGCTTGTCTGGGGCCTTGCTTGTCTGGGCCCTTGCTTGTCTGGGGCCTTGCTTGTCTGGGGCCTTGCTTGTCTGAGGTTCGAGATCCCTCCCGAGTTGTGATTTATTTGCAATCATGTTATTACGATTTTGTCATAATACATATTACCTTACCGGGTAATATACTGGTTGGTTTGTTAGATATAAACCGTGCTGATTGCGCCGGGGTCGTTATGGAGGCACTTCACCTATACACCACCTGACTAGAAAACCTGGTTTATAAAACTATATAAATAATAGTAAATTCAGTGTATATACATGGAGACATTACCGCTATATCACGCAAAAATTACCATAATATTACAGCTGGTAGTGTTTTGTTAGTAAGGAAACAGGGCAGTGTCTCCTGACAAGGGTCTTAAGCTCATATTGAATCACTGAAATTTTTATCATCCGCTGACGAACCTACTACAGTACAGTGACGTACCGGAACTTAGCTTTCACAAAATAAAACAAACAATGAATCATTAACTTATAGTATATTGTTAGAAGACGAGACCCTTATGGACGTACTATTTAACTGGGTTTAAAGTCTACTGGTTACACGAGAGTTTAAGGCTGTATATATTCTGTTCACCACTAGTTAAGAATACTAAATTTCTAAAATATAAAGTAAACCCTTAGTGTATGTACACTGATGTATAACTAGTTACTGGGGTTTAAACCCTATCGACTGCACTATGGTCATTAAGGCTACACGTAACCTTTCCATCAACTGAGAATATTACTGTAACTCCTAAAATACACTGAGATATATACCTTTCTGTGTACATATGACTCGACATAATGTTAACATTACCAGAATATTATGCTAACATTACCACAATATATAGTTAATATTACCACAATATTATCCTTACATTACCGCAAAATTATGCAAACTACCATACAATATGCAAAAGCCGTTATTCCAAAACATTCTTGAGTTCTACTTATGTGTAACACTTTGGACGAAGGTTTCTCAGAGTTATATATAAAAGTCCATTTCATATAATGGGTATGTCACCGATGGCTTGAATACTTCGAAAAGTACACAAAATTTTTCACAAGCAATTAGAACGGCCTCCAAGATGACATTTCACACCTTCTGAATTCTTTTAAATTATTAAATTCCTTAGGATGACGGGTTATTTACCCGAGGCGTGATGTGGGTGGTAGAAGAGGTCAGCATCAGTCAGCACAATGAGGTGGCTGAAGCTAAACGTGGAGGGTGCGTCAGGCCCAGCCATCGTTGTAGGAAAGAGAAGTACCTTAGCCCCGTTACCGTCCCTGGACCTAGTCAGTTAAATAATGAGATTTATCACTGGAGATGTATACATAAATAATCATTTCTAATACATACTGAACTAGAAAAACAGAGATGTCAATGTTATTCGCTTAAAGAAAAATTACTCATGAATTATTGTGAACAGACTTGTAATAGTATGGTAGTTGATAACGACACACAAACAGCAACTGGAAACTGCCTAACATAGAGATTCCAATTACTGCTCAGGTTCAGGTAGGTTCGCCAGGACCCGTCCTAGCGAACCTACCTGAACCTACCGGGTCTTCTCCATGCGGTGACCCTGTATAATTACTGCTTGTGGTGTGTCTTTATCAACTACAACGTATACAGACTTGCCTAGTAGCAGCACGGCGAAGGTGAGGTACGGAAACGTTCGCTTGTCCTTCATACACAGTGTCGTTCTTCTCCAAATCCAGCATGTGGTGAAGGACCCTGGCGGCATCCAGCTCGTAACCGGCATCCATGTGATGTGTCTCCTCCCAAATTGCGGACACGGCGAAGAACGCTCCTGCCTCTCCGAGCATCTTCATCTCCGACGATCCACCTGTGTGGTCTTTGTGCTCATTCCACCGGATGCCAACCTGTAGACGGAAAGTATGATAACTTAAAATTTACTATGAATAGGTTGTCATTTGGAGTTGAGTTTGAGTTCTTTCAACTGAAACAAACGAACTGATGGATGATGATTTTATTGTGGATGAGGTGTGACTGTTCTATTAGCTGTATACTCAGCGGCCTATCATAATTTTAATTTTCTTGCATCAGTTTTTTCCAGTAAGTAATAAGTGTAACGAAAACGTGTGCATTTTTTTTTCAGTTACAGAATCTTCGAACAATCTCTCCTCTAAAGTTGTTCGCTGTCTGATTTATTACGTTAAAAGCCTATGTGAAGGCCAGTCTAGGATAACTTAATCCCTAAAATAGAGATTAAAGCCAACTCTCAGTTTATCCACTGAGGCTTTTCAATCTCTTGGTGTATATAACATTGTCCTCCTCCACTAAAATAATTCAGTCACTCTACAGCTAGATGGATAAACAAGTTACAAAAATAGAACTCAATCAGATACAATACAGAAATAAATGAGTAGATGCAATGTCATGGCTAGCTGTACCTAGTGAAACTGTAACTCAGGTTCTCGAACTACGAATTTTAAGATCAGTAAACCATGGATCATGGGCACCGTATTTATCAGTACGGAAAGTAGTTGCAGTAATCGTAGTAGACATAATAGTAATAGCAGTAGAAGCAGTCAGAAAGGTTGTTGTAGTTGTTGTTTTAACAGTAGTAGTAATAGAAATGGTAGTACTAGCAGTAACAGTAGTAGTATTAGCATGAGCAGAACTAGATAAAGTAATAATAATAGTAGACATAGCTGCAGTTTAATCGTTAATCTGCAGTGGAACCTCGGTTTTCAATTGCCCTGATTTAATTCGGTTTTCGACGACTTTTTTTGTCAAAATATTGTCCGAGTTTTCGTTCATTACCACCTTGGTTTTCGTACCCTGTACCGAGTGTGTCCTCCTACCCTCGCCCACACAAAGCATCCCACGCACGCATTCTGAGTCAGTCTGGCTTTGTTGGTGGTAGAGGGTGGTAGTGATGGTGGTGGAGGGTGGTAGTGGTTATGGTGGTAGAGGGTGGTAGTGATCGTGGTAGTGGTTGTGATGGTGGTAGAGGGTGGTAGTGGTTGTGATGGTAGTAGAGGGTGGTAGTGATGGTGGTAGAGGGTGGTAGTGATGGTGGTAGAGGGTGATGGTGGTAGAGGGTGGTAGTGATGGAGGTAGAGGGTGGTAGTGGCTGTGATGTTGGTAGAGATAACCTCTCCTTCTACCATCCTCACCGTCTTCCATACGCCAACAAAGTCTTCAGTAAAGGTAAAAGTGATTTAAATGTTCATTTATCCATTTCATTAGTGCTTTATATTTACTTCTCATTGTTTTATTTATGTAAAAACTATAGTTATTCTCTATAAAGTGTTTTTTTTGTTAATATTTTTGGGTGTCTGGAACGGATTAATCGGATTTACATTATTTCTTATGGGAAATATTGCTTCAGTTTTCGTCGAATTTGGTTTTCGTCAGACTCTCTGGAATAAATTAAAAACGAAAACCGAGGTTCCACTGTACTTTCATTTTTATTAATAAATGTCCAGGTATATTTTCAACAAGCCTTGGTTATAACTTCCTTCTTTTTCAAGATGGTTGTGTGGCTAGAGCGAGTGCAGGGAGAAGAGAGCACCTTTAGTTATTCTCTTCTTGCCTCAATTATTTTGAGTGAAAAGAAGGTAGATGAACTGTCAGTATTTCTGAGGAGTTCGTAAGATAGCCTCAATGTCGATTGTATGGTCTTCTACCATCTGCCTTCAACCACTCCCATTAATCACAGACATCATTTCACTGTTGTATAGAGAGTCAAATGCATTTATCTAATATATATATATAATTAAATATATATATAGGTAAATATATATAAGGTGAGTGGGGAGAAATAAATGGGATTAAGTCAGGGGTATCTGAGAGAGTTAGAGCTAAGGAAGGGTAGCAATAATGTTGAAGGATCAGTTATGGAAGGAGAAGGGAATATAAATGTAAATTCAAGGATTATGTGGATTAAAATAAGGGTCGGATGCGAGAAGTGGGTCATAAAAAGCGTGTATGCACCTGGAGAAGAGAGGAGGTAGAGGAGAGAGAGAGATTTTGGGAGATGTTAAGCGAATGTATAGGAACTTTTGAACCAAGTGAGAGAGTAATGTGGTAGGGGACCTAAATGCTAAAGTAGGAGAAACATGTAGAGAGGTGTGGTAGGTAAGTTTGGGGTGCCAGGTGTAAATGATAATGGGAGCCCTTTGATTGAACTTTGTATAGAAAGGGTTTAGTTATAGGTAATACATATTTTAAGAAAAAGAGGATAAATAAGTATACAAGATATGATGTAGGGCGTAATGACAGTAGTTTGTTGGACTATGTATTGGTAGATAAAAGACTGTTGAGTAGACTTCAGGATGTACATGTTTATAGAGGGCCACATATATATCAGATCACTTTTTAGTTATAGCTATAGTGGGAGTAAAAGGTAGATGGGATACAAGGAAAATAGAAGCAGTAAGTAAGAGAGAGGTGAAGGTTTATAAACTAAAAGAGGAGGCAGTTAGGGTAAGGATAAACAACTATTGGAGGAT